>VZRX01018437.1:1681-21082 GCA_013398075.1 Notiomystis cincta | reverse complement strand
GCAGTAGCAGGTGGTGGGGGAAAGGCAGCGGACTGGCGACACTTGAGGGATACTCTTAACCTTTCATTAACAACGTAAGAGGAGGGAGTGCCAGCTCAATTTTTAGGCGGTGCAAACTTGGGAAGGTCTGCCAGCACAGAACAGTTCAGAATATCCACCTCAAGTAGATGATTTTCATGGTTATTTAATGGTTATTTCAAATCGGTACTCTAACTGGTGAGCCCATGGATCCGTCCAGCTCAGCGCTTGTTAGACAATGGAGATGGGGAGGGAAGGAAGGTGAGAAGACCTGTGCATGTAACCTCACAGTTCATGGTAGACGTACAGCAGTACTAAGGATTATGCATTTAGAGATGAGCACAGGGTTTTTTGCTATTCCCGTTTTCAGTTTAAGATTTCTTTCAGTCAGCTAGTGGTGATAGTACTGCAGTAGAAGTAACGTAGTCCCATGAGATGGCCTGCAGTAAAGCCTCAGGTCCTACGTATGTACAAGGGCTGAGTAGCCGAGCAGCTAAGGGGAAACTTCAGAGCACAGCATACTTGGACTACTGAGCTAAACTGAAAGGGGATAGACCTAGTGTTTGTAACTATGCTGGGAGGGAAGCATCAGAGAGGACAAATAATTTCTGCTACAACTTTTTGGCACAAGGACAAGCGGGGAGGAAGTTGTCGAAATCATGTTCATATGGGAAGTTGAAGGAAAATATTTTTCTGAGAAAAGGGGGTGGTGGCATAGAAGACAAACTATACATGTCAATGCTAGGAAAAAGATTTCACTGTTGGGTGCTATTCTTCCAGTTATTTCATGCACAACAGAACTAATAACACCTGATCATCTGAATATGTCTTCTGCTCTTCTTGTGCTCACTGCCATTGTAATAATATAATTTCCTCACTGTCCTAGGTAACCTTCCTTGTTTTTACCACAATGTTCTTAGTTCTTGTTGCCCATGCACTGTTTTATCCAGAGGTCTGCTCTGCCCTTGACCTGCAGCTTCTCTCCTGCTTTTCCCCCATTCCTTCGTGATGCACAGTTACCACATTACTGACCTGTGCTGTTCCTGAGGCAAGGTGAAAAAGCACTGGTTTGGCAGTAGGTTGATGTTAAGTGCTTCCAAATTACCTGACCAGGTGCTGCTGAGGTCTCAACTTGCCTGGTCTTCCCTGCCTTGGGACACCACTGGCAAGGTAGAGAGATGTTATTGTTTGAAGCCAGCATAAGTAGTTAAAGAGATGAGAAAGGAGAGCAAAAAGTAGCAGACACCCAGCTGCAAGAAAACAATAGTTCAGGAAAATCTGTTCAGATTGCTACTACATCAGTTGTGTAATCTGATAATGAATTCTATATAAATGGAGATGTGGACTCATGAACAATTCAGGTTTTTTTTTTATAAAAGGAAGTAACTGTCAGCACTCCTGCAAGATTGCATCTTACTTTGTTCATTAATGTGTCTGGCATGCACTTCACAGTCTGGCTTCACATGCCTAATTTATGGGCCACTGAGTAATTTAGATTCTAGATGCTTATCACTTTGGGTTATACAAAGGGGAGATAAAAGAAACCTATTTGTTATAAGCTAGTATGCAGCTGTAACCAGTAATTCCCAGAAATCAGTATTAATTGTTGTCCACCAGCACATGGGGAACATAGTTAATTGGCTTGTGTAGGAGCCTACTCCCTAGTCTCTCATATCACAGAGATATCCCCTGGGATACGAAGTCTGCTGGTTTATAACATCCTGTCCATATTTATGGGACGACAGAAATATTTTTCAAGTTTCTTCTGGCGCTCAAGGGTGCTTTTTAAGATTGGTCAAAATTGTTGTATTTTTGCTCTCTACTTCTTTCACAGAGTGGTATGCAGAGTAGTCCCTTGCATATGAAAGTAGACATAAAAAGAAATTGCAATGTATCTCTCTATTTTAAAAAAAAGGTCAGGGTAAGCAGCATATGTGTATACTGGTTGTGAAATGAACAATACGTAATACTTGATAGAAAATAGCACATTGTAGATTGTTAAAATTAAACAATCACAAACTTGCTGAGCTTTCTACATAATTCCTCTATATCCTTGTTGGAGAACTGATGCAAAAACCACAGGCAATAAAAGGATTCAGGCAACTTGAGTATTATACTGATTCTACATAATTTTTTGCCTTTTGGAGTACTTGTTGGAGGCAAAGAAAAGACTTTCTGCCTATCATTCAGTGTCCTGACTAAACACACCACAAGGATAAAACCTTAGTGCTTTATATCCTTTTGTTTCTTTGTTGATAGTTTACTAATCTTGTTCTTTCGTACCCATTTAAATTTTATATGTATTTTGAGAAAGAGGTTATTCTCACTGCTGATACGAAAGAGTTACTATTTGTTATAAAAATAGAAATCCACCAACCTTGACTTATTCCAAAAGGACTGGGTGATGGCCTAGAAAAATATGATGACCCTTTGAACATTTGTGATCATTATACAAGCTTTACTTTTATTTTCCTAACAGATTATTTGAATTATTAAAAAATAATTAAGCTGTAATTAAATACCGTTTAGACAAATGATATCTATAGCTTGGAAACAGCTAGAAAGAGTCATTTTACAGATTCTGGTGTAGTTGTAGCTATGAGTAGTTTCAAAATCTTTTCTGTAGAGCCGGTGTGTATTGGCAGTCTTGTACTAATCCAGTTTAAAGGTGATGCCTGTTTCTCATACTGACCTTTTTGTTTGTTATGAAGGGTCATTATGATCTTTTGAAATAATATGACATCATTTCATCCTGTTCTCTTCTGTGAATAAATTTCTTTATCTTCAGCTTTTTCATATAAACACTGACACAAAAGGAATACAAAACCACAGGGCTGTATCTATCTTCCTTTCTGTTTCAGAAAGTATGGGGTACATATTGGTTTTTTCAGAATTACACAGACACTGTGTCATACAAGCAGCTTGGTAGAGGATGAGAACTGATGCATGGCTGTCAAGGTTATGAAGGGTCATTATGATCTTTTGAAATAATATGACATCATTTCATCCTGTTCTCTTCTGTGAATAAATTTCTTTATCTTCAGCTTTTTCATATAAACACTGACACAAAAGGAATACAAAACCACAGGGCTGTATCTATCTTCCTTTCTGTTTCAGAAAGTATGGGGTACATATTGGTTTTTTCAGAATTACACAGACACTGTGTCATACAAGCAGCTTGGTAGAGGATGAGAACTGATGCATGGCTGTCAAGCTTTCAAATTAAATGTCGTTTCGTGAGGAAAGTTTTAAGTCACCATTCTTTATATTATCAAGTGGCACAGAAATAGCAAGTCTCAGGCCTCATTACATTTTTCCACAAAGCTGGCTTGCAAGTAGTACCTCATGTCATCTTAAGTTCAAGATGGGGGCACAGACTGAGAACAGGAGTCAGCGTGGAGGTGATGTTGACAGAATGAAGTTTGAGTTCAACTCTGAACTTAGAAAGTCTTTGGTTATACAAAGAACAGATAATTTTCACCAAATTAGAGTATTATTCCAGAGAATTTTAATTAAACTTACATTATTAATAAAATTTTTTGTTCTGGCTTATTGTAATAGGATTCTATTTTTAGAAAAATTCTGTAGTGGAGTAAAAGTGGCTCTTAAATCTTTCCATCTAATAAACTTGTAAATATGATGTCTCCAAGAATTCAGGATATAATTGCGATTATTAGTGATGTTCAATTAACTACAAGGAGTTCCTAAGAAAACAGCTGGTAGTCAATAAAAGGTACCTGACCCAGTCATAGCATTTTTTTCTTGTGGCATATTTTCATACTGTTCTGAGTTAGGAGTTACTAATGAGAAGTGGGTGAGGTTATCACCCAGGGCATCCACACTAATGACTTAACCTCAGTCATTAAGGATTAGTGGCTCTGATTTGGTTGGCTTGCGAGTTCTCAAAAGTGCAGCACAGCTCAGGTCCTTCAAAGTTCAGGGATACTGGGATGAGAGAGGTGCTGGTGCCTCAGTTACCACATCCTGCAGTGGTAATCTTGGCAACACAGTTCCTAACTCCAGGCTTTACCCTCTCTCTCTTCAAGTCTGTGTCTATCTTGTGTTCCCAAAAACATGCATTCCTCATGTGGAACCATGTCACCTCTTTGTTTGGTTCTCCACACTGTTCTGCAGTGGTGCAGAAAGCAAGAAGGACATGTAGACCTTTGGGGGACTAAAATTATCATTGTCTTCTCTTTCAATAATTTTCTGGTTTAGAAATACATACTCATAGCATTCAAAGTCTTGAATTCATAAAACTTGTGTGTACTGGAGGAACAATAGGTACAGTTGACAGATTTTTCCTCACTTTTACTGACATCTTTACCATGGAGACAAGCTTCTGGATATAAGAAATCTGGGGAAGGAGGGTGTTCTTTCAAGTATAGTTATAATCCTCCCAAAAGAGATGAAATCGTCATTTGTGACGATTTCTGTTGCAATGATAATTAAATACAGAAAATCTCCTAGAGGTGTCCTACAAGAGGACTTGTGCTGCAACTTAACTGCCGAGCTAGGAGCTGACTCTGAGCCATCCAGCTGCTTGGAGTAAACCTATAAAGAAGTGTCAAAGATGAAGACTCTGTAGTTCTGCCTGTCATTCGTGTTCTCTTTAGAAAGACAGAATAGACCCTTGTATAAATGCATGAAGTGCCTTTCTGTGCAGTCACTGAATCTCATGTACTTCTGTCATTTCTGCTTCAAACTACATCATTCCTACTACAGTCTGTGTAACAAGCTCCCAGCATCTTTTTTTCTGACCGGCAGAGGTTGCAATCTAGTCACTTTGCATATGAAAACTATTCTCTCAAACACTTCCCTTCTTTTGTCTCTCAGCCCTAGAATGCTGCTGTGACACAGCATAGTATGTAAAGCACAGCAGCTTTAAAAAGATCACCAAACTGCCTTCCTCTGATCTCCCCCCACATTCAAGTCTGAATGTCACAAAAATCCATGCAGGGTAGGGCCTTTCTCTCACTGCCTGTGCACAAAGGGAGGTAACTGGCTGCTTAAAGCTGCAGCCACTCCTCTCTTTGCCATCTGCCTCTTTCAGATGCTTCTGTTAAAGAAATTGGCTTCAATTACTATAGAACAATAATTGCTTCTAACAAGCAGCGTGTTACACAGGTGAATCATTACCATCTTCTTTCAGCTAAGCTAACTTTCAGATCTGAGCTAAGACACCCTCATTTTTATTTTAATTGTCTAGGGTCGAACAAAGGATCCATTGCACAGCCAAACAGGTGACTGGTTATTTGAGTAGCTGTTACTTTCTCAATTCTGTCTACCCACAGTACACTTGAATTATCCTATGCCAAAGCACATTGAGCCAAAACTGAAAATGACAGTCTTACAAAATATTTCTCTGTGCAAACAAGTTTGCTGAAATAATACCTAAATAGCTCTTTTGATTGACTAGTTGGTTGGGGTTTTTTAATTTTTACACAAATAACCCCCCTTCCACACATTTAACACTTTATCATGCTGACTTCCTGGCTTATTACATTGAAAAAGCAGAGATAGCCTGTCCTGACTCAGCTACCAAACCGTGCTGCAGAAGACTTTGCTGTAGAGGAAACTATAGGTTTCAGAAGTGCCCCAGGGGTACACCAGACACATGCAGTCCTGCACACCACTGTGGGTTAGGGTGAGTAGAACTCAGGGAGTGTTTCGGCACAGTCTGTGGCTGCCTGTGTGTTACAAGCAAAAGGTCTGTCCACATCTGCCTTGAAAACTGCTCTGCCTTGTTGGGAGCCTTCAGGTTGAACAAGATGTCTCCAGAGCACACAGAAATATTTCAAAACCAAGTTGTTTTAATTGCACTTTTACTTCTTGTGATTTTGCTGATGAGTACTTCTAGTGGGGATTTTGTGTGTGAGTACTAGTATTTATGCCAGCATCTCATTTCTTACAAAATGTGTGAAGGGTCTGGCCAAGACAGTTCAAGACTGGCAGATTTCTTGTTGTGTTTGTGTTAAATTTGCCCCAGAAGAGCATAGATTAGATTGGATCCTTAAGCACAGCTAGCATAACTACTAACAGAAGCTTTCAAACTGAGAGATGGGAGACAAAGGAAGACATCTAATCCAAATTTGTAACAGGAGGAGCTAAAAAAAATGGCTGACCTGTGGGCAACTTGTGCTTTGAATCAGAAATTACCCTTATTATTTTGTTTACTTAATGTAATCTTAACTTTCGTTCTTGAAAGATGCTTTCACTTCCCCATACCACCTAAATATTGGTTTATTAATCTTAATATTTTCTTACTTTTCAGGCTTTCTAAATAATAGCAGCATACCAGGCATCAGAAGTTTTTCCATACGTTTTTCTTCCAGTCAGGAGGCTGATCTTATACCTATTGATGGTGATACTGAAAATGACCTGGAAGTTGGATCAGGAGCCGCCAATCAGACTGGACCATTCTTACGGGAACAGCGGATGATGTCGGTTCAAACAGCGCGATACCTCACCAGTCCGTGGCTGACCCGTTTTGTTCCTTCAGTTTACACCCTAGTGCTCGTGCTAAGTCTCCCTCTGAACATTACAGCCATACTCCTGTTTCTGAAAAAGATGAAAATTGAGAAGCCAGCTGTAATATACATGCTGAACTTGGCCCTTGCAGACGTCCTGTTTGTCAGCGTGCTTCCGTTTAAGATCGTTTATCACTTTTCTGGGAACGACTGGGTTTTTGGGCCTCAGATGTGCCGCTTCATCACTGCTGCCTTCTTCTGCAACATGTACTGCTCCGTAATGCTCATGACGAGCATCAGCTTCGATCGCTTCCTGGCGGTGGTGTACCCCATGCGGTCGCTGGGGTGGCGCACGCTGACTCGCGCCTCGCTGGTCTGCTTCATCATCTGGCTTGTGGCCATAGCGGGCGTGGTACCTTTCCTCCTGAGGGAGCAAACCATGCACATACCCAAGCTCAACATAACTACTTGCCACGATGTGCTGAGAGAATCGGAACTTCACGGCTATTACCTCCACTTCTTCTCTGTCTTCTCTTCTGTGTTCTTCGTAGTGCCGTTTATAATTTCTTCTGTCTGTTACGTGTGTATCATTCGCTGTCTTAGTTCCTCCAACATCGTTGCAAAGCAAAACAAGAAGACACGTGCCTTGCTCTTGTGCGTGGCTGTTTTTTCTGTTTTCATTATTTGCTTTGGACCAACAAACGTTCTCCTCTTAATTCATTATATCCATTTTTCATATGACAACAGCTTAGAGTATCTCTACTTTGCCTATCTGCTCTGTGTTTCTATCAGCAGCATTAGCTGCTGCATTGACCCCTTCATTTACTACTATGCTTCTTCTCAGTATCAGAGGCAATTTTTCAGTCTCTTCAATTGTAAAAAGACTTTTGATCCTAACAGTAGTAACAGCAGTGGCCAGTTAATGTCTACCAGTAGTAGTAGAAGGCCTACATTAACTACTAATGTGAATAACAGTGTCTACAGGAAATTACTAGCAATGCATTGAGATAATGTGTCTTATATGTGTTTAATTTTTACACAGTTGCAGACAAAAAGAAGACTGTTATATCCAAGAAATACAAAATGTTAAACCAAGTTGTTGTATGATATATAGCTTTATGGATCCATTACAGTAATACACAATTCAAATTAAAACTCTGTATGTGTGTGTGCATAGATATATATATATAAATATGTATAGTATATGTAAATAGGTTAATGTAGAGGGAAAAATAATTTTTAATAATAGTTGTTGAGTGTTTTTCAAATAAACTTTTTTCAGACAAATCCTTTGTTCAGTTTATTTCAGAAATCTCATTTTAGTATTTTGGACTGTATCTATCAGGTTGAATAAATTCTTATATGTGGAATCATTCCATCCATTCAGTTGTTCCTGAGAAAAAGTGAAGATATTTTTCCAGGCTTTTTCTTTTTTCTATTTGTCATTACTTCTAGAATTATCTATAAACTTGTTTTCTTAGCGTTATTTTGAATCCCAGGACAGTGAAATTGTTCATTTTATGTTTTTATATATCCAAAACAGTCTGTATGGTTTTCAGAATGCAAGGAACCAAAATCCAGCTATTCCTTGGTGTAGTGTGTGATATGGGAGATAATTTCCAGCAGCTGGAGCTAGCTTGTCTTTTGGGATTCCTACCATTAGCATATGCTAGGCATCTTGGTTAAGAATGTGGTATTTTTGACAATTAGTCCCACAAAAATTTATGAGATTTTGTTTCACAATAAAACAAAGACTCTCCAAAAAATACATCTAAAAAGCTCTATTTGTCATCTTGTGCAGTTTCCAAATGTGCTTTCTTGCACGTGATTAGTCATCGTGCATATATTTAGGACTTGAAAATATCCTTTATCCATGCTAGCATGGAAATTTTTCACATTTTACACCTTGTCCATATCTACCAAAATGGCTGTGATGTTTAGCTAACCAGTTTAGAACTTCATTCTGTGGAGCAGTCTTTTGCTACAAAGACCAGTAAAGCAAAAATAACAGAAATTCAGTTTTGGAAACAAGCATGTAGGTAATAGGACTGTACATGAAAATGGAAATAAAATTAAGTAGGAATTTGTTTATAGGATTTGCCACAGAAATCTGCCAAGAAGTACAGCACTATAAAAATGCTGTCTTCAGTCCAGCACAAGTGATACAAGACCTAATCTTTCTGCATACAGTGTGACAGTGAGAGACATTCTAACCATGATCTTTTGTTGGTGTGTGTCTGTTCTTTAATAGATTTAAGCAGGAGTAAGTATTGCATTACCAGGGTTTCTCTAGATCTTTGTTCTCGAAGTTTTACCATTTTTTAAGTACATGAGTGATAAAAATATGTCTATGTAATGTGCAAGCCTAAGACCCTACATACGGACATACTCAAGTTATTTTCTCACTTTGTTTAATACCACATTAGGGATGGTCTTGTTTTTCAGCAAAATCCAAATCCATCTTGAGACTATGGACATCCATCCACTCTTTGCTGGCTGAAAAGAATTACACTTGTGCTTCCTGTAGGTATAGACTGGGGGACTGCTTTTTAGCCCAGGTTCAGAGGAATGGAGCACCTCTCCTGTGAGGACAGGCTGAGAGAGCTGGGGTTGTTCAGCCTGGAGAGGGTTCCAGGGTGATGTTACTGCTGCCTTTCAGTACCTGAAGGAGATTGATAAAGATGGGGGACTTTTATCAGGACCTTCAGGGATAGGATAGGGGGTAATGGCCTTAAACCGAAGGAGAGTACATTTAAAGTAGATGTAGAAAGAAATTTACTGAGAAGTTGGTGAGGAACTGAAATCAGAGAAGTTGTGGGTGCTCCATCCTTGGAAGTGTTCAAGCCAAGGTTGGGTGGAGCTCTGAGCTAGTCTGGTCTAGTGGAAGGAATATCTGCCCACAGCAGGAGGATGGAACTCGATGATCTGTAAGGTCCTGTCCAATCCAAGCCATTCTATGAATTAATGATTCTATGAACTGCTGAGCATGGCATGCAGCAAAGCAGAATGTGGTAGCTTTTTGAAGAAACACAACCAGGAAAGTACTGCAATTTAAACTGACGTGCTTAAACCAACAGGAGTACCTAACCATACCTTCCTGCTTACTGCACCTTGCACTGCTAGCTGGGAAAGAAAATTAACAGCTTGATTCAGGGGAAGAGGAAGTAGTGAACATCTGGCCAAGATAAGTGAAACCACTGATGTATACGCTGTTTAACTCATACCTTCTGCTCTTCAGTCTTTTCTTCTTTTTTTCCATATGTTGGAGATAAGTGCATAATTTTCTATATGAAGCAAGTTAACAAGCTTGTGCTATGTAACATTTGGAGACAAGGATGTCAGGCACTAAACCTGCATAAGGAAGCTTGTTAATGTTCCAGTTATGCCAGCTGCATGTTGTGGCAATATTGGTGGAGGCAAGGTTTGTAATTAGCATGGTTTCTGTTGGTAAAATACCTCGTATACCAGCCATCACTGGTGCAGCTAATTTCACATGGGAAGATTTGCTTAATTTAGCATGGCAAGGATTTTGCAGGGATTGGTATGTTCTCACTAGAAGCACTGCATCAGGTAATGCCAAGCATGCACCTGCCTTACAACCTGCCACCTGCAGCCTGACTGCAGGCAAACACGGTCTGCTGGCTCTGAGCTCTACTTCCCTATTTAGATGAGCTGCAAAGTTTGTTAACAATGTTTTGCACCAGGCAAACTCCATCTGGTCACTGGATCTCTCCCCACTTTAGACAGGATCCAGACATGGAAAGGACGTACAAGCCAGCTAGTAGATCAATTACAGCTTTGCACTGGAGTTCTCCAAGAGCTGGGGGAAGAATGAGAAGGGTCTAACATGCTGGGTGCAGTATTTAAATAAATTCCTGAGTAAGGTCTTTTTTTATATATAATTTTTATCTTTTTTGATCTGACCACAGTTTAATCTTGCAAAATGCTGAGCAAATTTAAAAAAAATAAATGTAACCTCTAACATGTTTAAAATTAATGACCCAAATAAATGCTTTTTCATGGTATTTTGTAAGTGCTGTAGAAATGGCTTAGTGATTGCTAATACAGCTGGAGATGGTGAACAAATAGCCTGCTATAATCCGAGTCAACACTAGAGAGCATTAAAATAACTAGATGTGGCTGTTGTAATTTGACTTGTTGGGAAAGACACCACTAGAAACCAGATCTGAGTATCATGCTGAAGTGTAAAATACTGATTAGCCCGCTCAACCACTCTGTGTACTTGGAAAGGAGAAAAAGTACTGGCATTTTGTTGGAAAACTAAGTGGCTTTATTTTAAACAGAACCTGTAAAAAGGTGCAGCAAAGTTTTGGGACATAATTTTTCTGATCTTTGTGGTACCAGCCTTACAGTAGTGGTGCCTGTAGCTTCCAAATGAGCTTCACTCCTCAAAAGCAAGGTCTGACATTTAAAACATGTCACTGAATGCATTGCACACAACATAACTCCACGAAGGTCTGAGCTGGTAACATCAACCTACAATAAAAATCTGTCTTGCTGTTCCCTCACTAAAATAAAAACATTGAATCAAAATCTTTTTCATTCCTTAGTAGACCTGGGAGTCATTGTCCTTGCCTTTTGGTCCTTTTGGTTTTGTGTTAGGAACCTGGTGTCTTCACTATTTTTTGAGCCACACTATTATGTACTAGAGCCAGTAATTCTTCAGAAGTTCTTATGCATGTTTTCTCATCCTCATGGATGGGGCAGTGCGTGCCCAGGGCAGCAGTGAAGGTGGTGCCCCAGGGCCTGGGCACAGTTCAGGCTCCCATGGGGCTCTCAGCCTGCCAATGCTGGCTTGCCATGTCTCTCCATTTGACTCCTGTACAGATGGCAGGCTTCTTTGACAGCTGCTTCCCTCAGAAGGGAACATAGAAATGGAAAACAGTTGAATAGACTTTCAGACCCAGCTTACCTCTAAAAATTTTATCACTATTCGCTCCTTAAAATACTCTTTTTTTTCCCCCTTCAGTTGTGTGTTTCGATAATGCAAGTTTTTGCTTACAAATGGAAAGAGCATTCACCATCAGCAGTACAGGAAGCAGGCTAGATTCCTAAGACCAAATCTTTCAAATATCTGTTTTAGCCAGGCATCCAGATCCATCTACTCAATTTATACTCCAGAGGGTGGGGAGCCCTTAGACCCTGTGTACCTGCTAGAAGTGGTATGGTGGTACACAAGCCAGTGGTAACACTTATGGGAAATGATGCTGCTGAGCACATCCTTTCTCACAGAACAGCACTTAATCAAAAGCAGGCATCCTTCTCTGGAAGGGCGCATTTTGTCACTGCCACCTCCTACTACGTCCTGTTTACTGAAACCTCCCTGCACACTGAGTGTCTCTTGTCCAAGACAATATCCCACACAGTTCCCATCATCATTTACACAGCAAGGTACCTTGGAGATCTACTTTCAAAGCAAACAGGGTTTACTGTCACCTAATTAATCTTTACTCAACAACTTAACTCAGAGATTCAAATATTTCTTTTCTGATATGGTCGCTCCTGTGATTTTCCTCTCATCTCTTCTGTTTTAAAATAAACAACCAGTACTGCCTATTCAATCTTCCATTGCTCATCAATATTGTTGCAAATAGAAGAATCACAGAATATTCTGAGTTGGGAGGGATCCACAAAGGTCATTGAGTCCAATTCTTAAGTGAGGGTAAAAAAGGAGTCCAGCCCATGACCCTTGTATTACTAACACCATGCTCTAACCAAGATTTCTTCCTGCCTGCAGCAAACCTGTGGATTTGCAAAGTGACACCATTCACATCTGACATGTTTTGTAGGAACCATACAATGCAAGAAATTTAAGTTCCAAAATTGGGTATCTTAACTGGAGTAACTGTATAACATGAATGTGGATATACCTTTACAGCTTGCCTAAAGCATGTGTACTGACAACTCAGTCCCAGATGAGGGAGAACAGAGAGAAGGAGGGAAGAAATGTTGCTAGCCAAACTTCTGCATTGTTTTATCTGCTAGTTCAAGTATTAATAAATCTCCCTCCTTCTGAATAATTCCAAAGATATTTTTCTAGAATGCTTTTCCTATAGCTGTTGTGGTTTGACACTGGCCAAATGCCAGGCATCCACAGAAGCTGTTCACTCTTTCTTGCTAAAGTTGGGCAGAGGACAGGGGGAAAAAATTAACCAAGAGCTTATGAGTTGAGATAAGGACTGGGAAAAAACACTCTAAGGGCAAAACAGGTTCAAATTTAAAGGTATAAGGTAAATTCATTAACAGAGTCAGAGAAGGATAATGAGAAGTAAAATAAGCCTTCAAAACACCTTTCTCTGCTCCCCAGCGTATCCCTCTTTCCCACTGGCAACGCAGGGAGACAGGGTATGGGAGTTTTAGTCAGTTCATCACCCGAGATCTTGTTCTGTTTGCTCAGGGAGAGGAGTCTTTGCTATGCCGTGGGGTCCCTCCCACAGGCAGTCTTCCCAAAACTGTTGTGGCACGGGTCATTCATCCATGGGGGACAGTCCTCTAAGGGATAGGCTGCTCTAGTTTGGAAGCAAGGGCCTTCTCTCTCTCTCTCCATCTTTGGAAGCAGGGGCCCCCTCTCTCCATTTGGGTCTCCCACTGGATCACAGCTTTCTCTGGCATCCTCCCATTCCAGCATGAATACTTCTCTCACAGGCTGCAAGTGGATCTCTGCATCCCACATGGACTTCAGGGGCTGCAGAGGCACAGCTACTTCACCATGGTNCTGGCCAAATGCCAGGCATCCACAGAAGCTGTTCACTCTTTCTTGCTAAAGTTGGGCAGAGGACAGGGGGAAAAAATTAACCAAGAGCNAGCTCCGGCACTTGGAGCACTTCCCACCCCTCTTCATCCACTGCCCTTGGAGCCTTCGTGTTGTTCTCCCTCGCGTCCTCACTTCCTCCTCTTCTCTGACTAGAAGAAAAACTGCTGTCCGTAGGTACCACTGCCAACAAGTTCTGCCAGTTCCAAGACTCCTGCAGGATCCCACAGTGCTGAGAGGTTGATCTCACGTAGGTTCCCTGTCGGGGAACCGCTCCTCATGCTGCCAGCCACGCGGCCCTGCCACCATCGCAGGGGCAGCGGCGGCCGCCGCGGCGCTGGCGCTGTTCATATTCAATGCCTCTCTTCGTGCTGTGCCAGGATGGCCCTGGCCACTGCGCCTCGCCACCCCTGGGAAAAACTGCACTTGTGCTGCTTTGATTTTCTTCTTAAATCTGTCATCACAGAGGCGTTACAGACTTCTCTCACTGAGCCAGCAGCATGTCCTCTCCAGAGCCATCAGGGATTGGCTCTGTCGGACACCGTGGAAGCTTCCAGCAGCTTCTCACAGAAGTCACTTCTGTGGCCCCCTGCTACCAAAAACCAGCCTGTAGCAAATCAACACATTCGCACAAGGGGTAAACCTGTATATTAGTGCCACTTGGAGGATTTACTTCCGCTCATTTTCAGACTTCTGTTTGTCTCCTTCTCCTGACTCCAGGAAGCATATGCAGTCCTACCCAGCAAAGAATATAATATATCTAATTACCACAGCTTTATTGACCAAGGAAATGAAAAATATGCTGAAGATTTCTGCTTTTGTCATTCAAAAACAAGCTGGGAGGTGTAAGAATATAATGTAGTACTCATCAGTGAAAACTGTATTTACAGAAGCCCTGAAATACATAGATATCTTACTTTGCTTTAAATTTTTTTTCTTATTTTTATTTGCATGTTATCTTTAGTAAATTGTTTGTAAGGAGGGACCTAGTAGATGAAACATATTTTAATTTGCTAAACTACATGGACTTTTTTCATTAAATGGTTTCTAATCCTTTTATATCTACATCAGAGATACTGAATATTATAACTGACAATTCTTTCAAAATTACATTTCAAATCTTAAAACTGCTTAGGAGACAGGCATGTCTAAAAGTATATTCTCTTTTGTTCACCCAACTTATTGTGGTAGGAAAAAAAGACAGTGTTTTGTGTTCTTCAGACCATTCTGTGTACCTTTCAGCTCTTTATTTTATTATTATATGAACTGGTATTAGTAGTGCATTGATAGGTTCTGTGAAAGCAGTGAAAATATTTTCTAACTTGAAAATCAGTCATTAAGAGTGACTGCTATTTTTAGCAAAGTATTTTATCTTTGCTTCATCAGAGTATGTCCTGTTTGTACTCTAATGAAACAAGATGTTTTAGTTTTTAACTTCCTCACCCCCCTTTCCAGACAGAACATAAAAACCAAACTGAGCAAAGAACAGCCACTCAAGAAAAAGCCACTTCTGCAATCAGGGCTATTTTTTTACACTGGGGTAAACTAAGGTTTGTAAAAGCATTGCCCACATGACGAGGGTTACAGTTCTCTTATGAATACATGGGAAACTATACAAATATATTGATGGTACCTTCTTCTCAACTTTTGCATGCTTTGTCAGGTGCTAGTGACACTGGAATCTAAATGAGATTTTAGATTTTCTTTAATTGTCATGATTTTCAAAACCATCAAAGAACGGCAAACCCACTCAGCAGAGCAAGGAGACGAAATGCAGCTACACTGAGTGCTGCATGTGCCCAGCCCAGCATCATGTCCTCAAGCTCAGGCTGGGGACACACAGTCCCCAGGTCCCTGGGGACAGCTGGGGTGGCAGCAGGTGCCTCTGTGTCTTGGCTGTCCTGGCCCTCATAGGCCTTTGATCCACCATCTGCCAACTCTCATGAGCACAGCTGCACACCCAAACTGAGGAGGAGGAGGAGAAGAAGCAGCAGGAAGGATGAAGCAGCATCCCCCTACCTCCATCTGATGCTCTATGCTGCAGTCTGGGCTCACATGCAGCAGCATATAAACCCTAGGATGTGCAGCAAGCAAGGCTCTGCCTCATGTTTCTCTGGGGCTCAGACATTTGCCTAGGCTGTGGCCCCAAGCACAAGAGCAGTTGTGCCTGAAAGTGCTAGTGCCAGGCAAAGCCTGGGATTCCTCTAGCATATGCAGGGCAGGAATTTTTGCTGCCCTCATTAATAGGCAGGTGCTGGTCTTGCTAGTGCCAGAAGCCAAGCCAATCTAAGATTTAGCTGCCTCTGGTGAATGAAACAAGACTTAGCTTAATGAATCAGCAAACAGGCTTCTCCCACCTAACAGTTTGTGGGTTTGCCTATTTAAGTGATAAGCCCATTCAGGAGCTTCTGCTGAGGAATTACCTCTCTTGACCACGGTGCTAAAGAAAAGCAACTAGCTGCCTCCAGCTCTCTTTCCTAATTTCTTCCTCCTGCCATGAGCAATATACAAACAGCCCAGACTTACTCTGCTCCTAACAGGGGAGGAGTAGGAGGAAGGACTTCTGTGAGGAGAGTGGGACCATGGAGCTAGAGGTGGCATTACCTTTGGGTTAGTGAACTGGAACAGTCTCTCTGATGGCCTGGGCCCTGCAGGTATGTGAGGCTGTAGAGCAACCATATCAGATGCTGCTAATGCACAAGGTACAGCCACTCTGGAGTGTATGCAAGATGGGAACCCACTCTGACAGCCCCCTGCCCTGCACAAAACATGTATGCATTAGTCATTTATCCAAGTTTTATTTTAATTTATTGCTGTCACTGTGACAACAGTATCCCCAAGCAGGCATTTCCTGTTTTTCTTTCTCACATACAGAAGCAGATGTTTTCTGAGCCATAAAACCAGAGTCAATCACTCTTCATAATGACAGTGATAACAACATCCAGCCCCACAGCCTAAACCTAGAGTTTCTCTAGCAAACCACAAGTTACAGTCTGCAGCAGTGAGACTACATGCAACAAAAGCATGAAATTTTCAAAGATGATCTTTCAGTATAGTTCAATGGGAACAAAGTCTACACAGAAAAATATATGGAGCTCATTTTATAAACAAAACTGAAATACTATATGTGAGTCCTTGCAGGTGTTGGTAGCTCCTTAAACTCATTGAACAAATGTTTGGGACAAAGGTAGGGTCAAATAAACAGCGTTGCTGTCCTCTCTGTAAGAGGTTGCTCGGAGAGTTTTTGACTCTTGCTTGTATTGGACAAGAACTTACTGTAATTATTTTGACTGATGTATGATAAGGGCAGCTTCATTTGTGTCAGAACCAGTACAGCTTGCTATCACAGCCCTGGTTTTATAACCAGCTTTCAGCATACAGTACATTTATTGCTTATTCTAAAATCCTATTGAGTGTTGCAAGCAGTTCACTGTGATGGTGAAGAAAGACAATCAGATCTTCACATGTGTCCTTCCCCCCTCCCCCTCCCCCTTTTCCCTCTAGTGGTCAGTGTGGTTTATCCTAAAATGAAAACACCAGGCAGGTATTGCAGGAAGAACTGTCTGGATGCTCGCATAATTAATGTATTCCAGAGATGGGGGAGCTGAGATGTTTTTGTTTGACTTTGGCGCACATCAGCCTCCATAAGGGTAAAGTGCTGATGGCAACTGGGTCAACTGGGCAAACTTGGCTCCTGATGTTGCAGGCAGCTTCAGGGTGGATGCCTTCCCTGGCAGGGATGCCTGCAAAGAACATTCACTTTTGGAGGGTGAGTAAAAAGCACTGCCATACAAGACATAAAATCTTAAAGTAGGCACATAGATACTTTGTTGCTTTGTAATTGTGACTTCTGCAAGGCCAAAGACTCTAAACCTGTACATTTCTAGCCAAACCTGCTTATGTTATAGAGCTTTAGAGATCAACTGCTGTCCAGTCTTAGACTAAGTCAACCTAGCTGCACCTAGGCTTCACTGAGAAATTTAGAAAGCAAGGGGGTCTCACTGAAACTTGCAACTCAACAGGAGGGACAATGACCTGATTATATTATAATTATTGCAACAGATGACAGAGTGGTTGTTTAGTTATACTTCCCTGGCAATATTATTGTATCAGCAATAAATCTAATCATAATCATCCATATAATCACTGTGCTCTCCTTCTCATACCTAGCTAAGAGCTTTCTCTCAACAACTCTTTCATAGGTACAAATTATGCAGTTGGATGTTTACTGTGGCAGTTCTGTTCGTGGCACTACAAATTTTAATTGCACAAAGAATGAAGACATTAGAGAGACAGCAGGACTCTCTCTCTCTCTCTCTCTCTGCTAATAGATCTTTTTTTTTGTGTAGTCAGAGTTCTATCCAGAAAAGTTTTTAGGCTTTATTGCTGAGGTTTCTGCTGGAGTCACTGCCAACACATTTTGCACGTGCCTTTGTTTTGGTATCGTGGGTTTGTGTGTAGGGTGTAGCAGCCGGTTCTATCAAGTATAACTGTTTCTTTAATTAAAGGCAAGTTATTACACTGTGCAATTTCAGTAGGACTCAGCACAATGAATTGCCAAAACTGTGAGCAACACTCAGTCCGTAATAGCTACTGTAAAATTCAGTGCCAGCTAGGAGCATGACTTCATAACCATCCAAACACTAAGCCATTTTGCAGATTACTTCCTTTCACATGTTATTCTTACCGTGCATTTTGTCACTGTGTTATGACTCCATAAATAAGCTGAGCTGACAAAAGTTGACAGTATAGAAACACCCTCTACCAGTTCATTAAAAAATTTATCTTTTGATCTAAATTGAGGATATGGCAGTCATTACTAACTATGAGACTTTTACCCTTCCATTCGCTTCCACTATGCATTCAAGGGATTTTCCCTTCTTTTCCCCTTCTTTTCCCCTTCTTTTCCCCTTCTTTTCCCCTTCTTTTCCCCTTCTTTTCCCCTTCTTTTCCCCTTCTTTTCCCCTTCTTTTCCCCTTCTTTTCCCCTTCTTTTCCCCTTCTTTTCCCCTTCTTTTCCCCTTCTTTTCCCCTTCTTTTCCCCTTCTTTTCCCCTTCTTTTCCCCTTCTTTTCCCCTTCTTTTCCCCTTCTTTTCCCCTTCTTTTCCCCTTCTTTTCCCCTTCTTTTCCCCTTCTTTTCCCCTTCTTTTCCCCTTCTTTTCCCCTTCTTTTCCCCTTCTTTTCCCCTTCT
The DNA here is from genome assembly GCA_013398075.1 of Notiomystis cincta. NCBI lineage: Eukaryota > Metazoa > Chordata > Aves > Passeriformes > Notiomystidae > Notiomystis > Notiomystis cincta. The sequence goes on along the minus strand of VZRX01018437.1, from coordinate 2,632 downwards.
TTTCCCCTTCTTTTCCCCTTCTTTTCCATCTAGGGCAGGACTGAAGAGCCTTTCACCTACTGAAGGTCTGCTTTTAACCATATGCAAAAGAGCAGCTTTTTCAGGTTACTCAATTAGCATCACTGACAGACTCTCCTCCTATTAACATGCACAAATCTTGGACTGCTTCTCCCCAAGTCAGAGCTCAGCTTAGTATATCAAACATGCATGATGGAAATTACCCATTATCATCTACTAGAACCTTACACTCATTATGACAAAAACAGTGAGATAATAAACCATTCTGAAGAGGAACACTAATTACAAATTATTGTTCTTTTAAATGTGAGAATTTACAAATAGAACTAAAAGAACTGCCTATCACAGAATCATTTAAATGAGAAATGACACTTAAGATCATTGTGTGCAACTGTTAACCTAAGATTGCCAAGGTCACCACTAAACCATGTCCCAAAGTGCCACATCCACATGTTTTTTGAACATTCCCAGGGTTGGTGATTCCACCACTTCCCTGGGCAATCTGTCCAAATGTTTGACAATCCTTTTGGTGAATAACCACTTCCAAATATCTAATCTCTCTTGGAGCAACTTGAGGCCATTGCTTCTGGTCCTGTCCCTTGTTACTTGGAAGAAAAGATGATTGCCACCATGCTACACTCTTCTTTCAGGTATCTGTAGAGAGTGATAAGGTCTCTCCTCCAGACTACACACCTCCAGCTCCCTCAGCTGCTCCTCACAGGACTTGTGCTCCAGACCCTTCACCAGTTCCACTGCCCTTCACTGGATTCAGTCCAGCACCTCAATGTCTTTCCTTTGTGAGGATCCCAAAAATTAAAATGCATGATTTGATGTGTGGCCTCAGCAGTGCTGAGTACAGGAGGACAATCCCTGCCCTGGTCCTGCTGGCCACACCATTGCTGATCCAGGCCAGGATGCCATTGGCCTTCTTGG
>VZRX01018436.1:0-51215 GCA_013398075.1 Notiomystis cincta | reverse complement strand
GGCACTGACCCTCAGGCCGTGCCAATTATGTAATTTATTGATAAAACTTGGTGAGATTTTGCAGCCTCTGTGACTTTTGTTGTTCCTTTCGATCATGAGCGCTCACAAATCTTGGGTGCTTCCTTCTCCTTGAGGGTGGATTCACAAGGGAGTGGCTTTGCCATGGACACTCTAATCAAACTTCTGTCTCAAACAGTTTTTCTCTGTGTGTATTTGGGAATCTCCTGGATGGGTTTGTCCCAGCTGCATGGTGCTGCCAGTTAACATCCCACAAGCTGCATTCACCCCTAAGGACAAGGGCTAACTGGTTCTGGAATAGTTAATCTGTGTTCATATCAGTGTTCCTTGATGGATTTTCCATTTCTGTGACAAGCTCTTAATGCAAAAAAATTGCTTTTGTGCTGCTTCTGGGAGTTTTATTTTTCTTTCCTAGCTCAGGCTCTCCCATTCTATGCTATTGGTTCTTTTTTGTTTTTGTTTTTAATCTGTAGCCTGGCATGGCTAATAATGGCTGAATTGCACATAAATAAAATCCATACAAAATGGAATGAGCTATTGGTTATGGCTGTATGAAACAGAGGCCTGAAAACACCAAGTTAACATGGAAACTCCTCATTGCAGAACTCTCCATATCTTTTTTGGATTTTTTTTCAGAAGAAATTTGGCTTGACCCCAAAGATGAAAGGAGACATGGACTAACATGGAGGTCAGAAGAAGAGGAGGAAAGAACCCAGACCCAGAGAATGCTAGGGGAAACTACTTATATGAAATTATTCCTTATTTGCCTACACAGAAGATGTGAGTAAAGATGTGTAAAACAGTGCTGTCTACCCACAAGAATTTTAAGACTTTCATGTCCCTGCCTAAAGATTTTTTCTGTAGTGATGCCACCTGCCTACATTTGTCTTTGCACCTTTGATATCTTCTTCCATGTAATGTTTTTCTCCATATTTGGCTGAATTTCACTTGCTGTTTCTCCTTTCTGGGAGTTTGATGAATGACATTGATGATGAGTGGAGCTCAGCCAGTAAATAAGGCCAGTGATTAACAAACCCTGAGAAAGGACGTGATGAGCTCTACCACATCAAGAGTTCACAATTCCACCCAGGAGATTTAAGAGTAAGAAGAGAAGCTGAGGGTGACCAGATTTAGGATCACCAAATCCTAAACACCTGATGTGTTGTCAGTAACCCAAGGGAACACAGAGGATCCTGTACCTTCCACTCACCAGTTCCTTTTCCTTTGCAAAACCAACAGATTCACCTGTGACTCTTGAATCACAAAGAAAACAAAGAAATGTCACTGAAGTGCTATCATGGCTGTGATTTCTGTCTGTTTATTTACTTAATGCATGAATAAAGGAAGCTAAATATATAATCTATATTCAGGAGTCACTTTTCTAACTCAAGGTAAAATTTCACAAATCTCTCCTATTCCCAACTGACTCAATTGTGATAGAACTCCTAAGATCTTTCAATAACAAAGCAATTAGTCAAATGGATTTGTATAATTACACACAGGCAGAAACAAAAGTTTTGTCCAGGGATTCAAAAAACAGGAGCAACACAGCGAGCACGCCAAACCCTGTGATGGCTGTTAGGGAACTCAACACTGTTCATGGGGAGAGAATCAAAGAAACTCCTGCTGCTCTCTCAATTCCAGGCTCTCCTCAGCCAAACTCAGGCTGGGGTATAACTCACAGGAGCCAGGCTTTACATTTTCATATAGGCTTAACATAGACTCAAACCCTGCCAAGAAAATAGGGTGAAATTCAGTCACTATTTAAGTTAGTGATGAAACTCCCACTGATTCCTCTAGATCACATTTTCTCCCCTGAACCTTACTGCTTTATCCCAGTGATATGATTGAGGACAAAGTGAGCAGAATGTCAGTGCCTGGTTTTATAACCAGACAAACTTTGGCTGCCAGAGCAGCTGCTTTTTACCTGGCCATCAAGCACAGGGCAGATATAGGAGTCAGCAGACTCAGGGGAAGTGACCTGTATCTTATCCTTGTCCCCACTGGTGAGCAGACTCAGTGACCAGGCATGATTCAGCTCACAACCTTTCTGTCCCTTTCTTTACAGTCTATATTAAACAAAATATGAGCCACACAGTAAAGCTGGAGTGGATCTGAAATTGGGCTGTACAAGTTCACCCACCACTTATAAACCACCTGAAAGGGTGCCATTTCTCCTCAGCACTCAACTACACATTTATCCAGAAAATAAATGCACTAATCTCAGGTCAGTTAGAACAAAAATTGCCCTTTTAGAAAGCATATCTCACATTGAACTCTCATTCACAATTTGTATTTAAAAGCAAGGAATCTTACTTTTGTGTGGCTGCCTGGACAGAGAGCACATTTAAATGGATCATGAGGATGCTTTCTGATGAAAGATTTGACTGAAATACTAGTGGGGGGATTCTGAGGAACTGGATGCTGAAGCTGCTCCTGTGGCCATGCAAGAGAATTTTCTCTAATGTACTAATTCATTTAACAGTGTGAGGACAACATCACTTATTTCCCATTTATACCTTTCCTTTGGCATCTGACTTTGACCACAGAGACACAATATGGACCCAGAGATGGAGCTCGTGCCTGACTCATTAGCACAGCCATTTCCATGTTCTGAAAATATATTGTCTCCTGTGTCTTATGGCAGCTGGGTGGCTGCCACTAACAAGCAGTTGCTTATGAAAATCATTTCTCCACATGTTCTTAAAATAGAAAAAGCAAAGTATGCGCTGGCAGAGTTTTAATTTCAGACATTCAAATCTCAGGGCAATACTGCAGCTTAGTGAACAGGACAAGGCACATCTGGAACATACTACAGCCCACATTCTGTCCCACTGGCAATTCATTTTCTACCATGCTGCCTTTTCCCTTCCAGTTAGTAGTGTGAACAAATAGGAAAAGGCCATCAAGTTATTTACTGGGTGTGACTCAGAAAGCAGAATCAAATTTCACAGCCAAGCAAGGGCAAATTGTAAGCTGATAAGGAACAATTTTCTTGGGACTTTGTGCTGAATGATGGTTTCTTCCAGACCTGTCCCTCCTCTGGTCTCACAGATCCATTTATTCTATCTGATTTACCTTACTCTTTTCACTTCTTTCCTTGTCTCTTCAATTTGCACTAAATTCAGGTCTCTGAGATATATTACAGCAGCTGATTCTTTTGTTATTTTTCACTTGAATGGAGAGACCAATGCTAAGCACAGAGGGGGCAAAAGGAGAGAGGTGCTGCTGTGCACACACTATGAGAGCTGTTAGAGCAGAGACAAATCATTTCCCAAGTTAATTAAAACCCTTCTTATTCCATCACCACCCAAAAAAGGTAAAATTAAGGAATAATGCACAACATCTATTCAGAATGTTTAAGCATTTCCCAGCCCTCACCCTAGCACAGTCTCAATAATTTAGTTTTTAACTAGTTGGACACCATGGGATTGGTTATTCCTTAGGCACAAGAATACTAAATATTATTAATAATAATTAATGTTTGTAAAGCTTTCTGCAAAAAGATAGTTGCTATAGAAACATTAAGCTGTTCATAAATATACAATCATTATTGCAACTTATTTAATTTGAAAATAAGAAAATCCATACATAGCAGAGGTTAATTTTACAAGTGTTTGTTGTTTTGTTCAGGTTTTTTTTAAAACCAGATACCTGAATGTACTTTATTTACTTATTAGCTTACAGATAACAGGTTACATTTAGAACTGAATTATTTCAGTATGATACAACTATTAAATCAACCTGGGTTTGCAGCAGGAGCAGCACAAAGTAAATCACATCCATAACTTGTACAGTTCCTTAGGGAATCTTTGTTGCATTTCAAGGCCATTAGCAAAGCACAGGTGCAAGGAGTATTAAATGCTTTGCTGGTCATTATTTCTATCTACCAGTCTGTTAACAGATAATTTTGGTGGGAAAATGCATTGTGGGAAATCTTCACAAGAGGTTTATATATCTTTGCCTATGTTCAAAAACTGGGTTTGCACTTTTAAGTACAGCAACATCTGAAAACAAAAGTACATATGGATGGGTACTTCATTCCTTGCTCCACCTCCATATTTGAAACAAGAGTGACACACCAGAAGAAAATAAACTTAAATTCTCTGGTGAAGTGGGCTGTTGCTTTTGGGGAATGATGAATGTGGTGAGCTGTGACTGAAAATACTACACTGAAAGAATTAAAATGCATCAAAGACAAGATTTCTTCTATTTCCCCTACCACTGCTTCCAGGACTAAGAAATTAAATCTTAGTAAAGTTCTTAGGTAATCCAAAGTTCTAATATTTAATTTTGTTTTCCCTGTTTTATATTGGTTTCAATACTTGACTTCAATTTACCAAAAAAAATAATCTGAAGGTATCTAAACCCATCTCAAGGTCATCTCTAACACTGTTATCACAATTCACAGAGCCTTTGGAAAGACTTCTTTTTGGGCTGAACAAATCGTAATTTGTCATCTCAAGTTTTAGAGCCATCTGTTTGAAGAAGCATTAAATCTACACTATTTTTATCCAGCAACTACAGCATCTATTTTTATTTTGTTATGTTTTACAGGAGCTCTATTGTTAGCTTTTTCAAAGGCTTCTCAAGAGGTTTAAACTTCGGATGACTTTTTATTTTTAACTTTCTCAATTGCTACCTGTTCATAATTTACCTTCAATTCTCTATTATGGGATGGCTCAATATGCTCACACTGCCTGGTTTCCCTAAGTCTTAGAGATGATCTGTTTCCATTTGATCCATATTTATGACTGTATTTACATATAATGTTTGAAATGAAAATTTAGAACCCAAAATTACATTTCTCTTTCACCTCACAGATGCCAGCAGATGCAATGATGGATTAGCACACATTCCAGTATATCCCAGTTTGGTTTGACCCTGTGGGTTCTCACCAAGAAACAAGGAATGTACATCAAGCTTCCACAAACCAAATCTTCATTTTTTCATGACATAAACATCAGAAGGGACAATTTCTTTTAAAGAAGCAGATGTCTGCACCAAACACAAGAGCTGGTTTGGTTTGTAGGAGAAAAGGATTTTGCAGTCTACCCTGAAGAGAAAGAGGAACAAAAAGTAGCAGGAAAATGAAGCAAATAAATAAATCCCAAATTAATTCAGCCACTGTTGCAAGAATTAAGTCTGAAGTATATGAAATATATTACTTATAAGTACTCCCTTCTATCCCTTTCCTATTTTAATTTGACTGGATAAGACTGTTGTAAGACTGAGGATATTTCAGGAATGCTACAGGGTACTGACCCTGAAAGACATAAAGTAGCTAAGTATAAAACTCTGGGACTTCTGGTGCATACCAGCCTTTTAAACAAAATCATAAATAAAAAATATATGGAATAGATCAATCAGTAAATTAGCACAGAGTGCAGCAGCTGGGTGTAGTGAAAACTGCAGAGCCAATACAGCCAATACCAGTTTTGACATTGATTTCACAGGGACCAATAGCTCACCTCAGAGTGCACATATTTCAGACAGTAATTTTGGAGAAAAATGGATTAATTTAAATTTAAAACTGGTTTGAATTCCACCTCAGCCAAGACCAACTTATAATTTGATGAAATAATTCAGATTTTAATTCTAACATTTTTCTTTCTGGACACTTACAAATGTACAAATGGTAATATAAGCAGTGCAAGGGTTGCTGGCCTGGGCTTGTACTGATTAATGAGTAGATCTGAATTCTTTTGCTAGATTGCTCATCTTAGGTCCTGTGCAGGAATGACACTTGGACTTGATGATCCTTGTGGGCCCCTTCCAACCCAGCATACTCTGATTCTGTGAAACCATGTCCAAAAGAAGCAATCATTTATATTCAGGTTAGACATAAAATCAGGTACAAAGAGATCCCCAAAAGAGATGGGCTGGGTGGTCATTTCTTTGTGCAGGTCAGTGGCTGAATTCCTGGTAAGGAATTCTTCTCAGCAGGATGGCACTGAGGCAGCTCAGCCTCAGTGTTTGGAGACCAGTCTGGGCCAGTGCCCACTGAGGAATCACAGCCACTCACCTGGTGGGGAAAATCTCCCCAGGATGCAGAAAGTGGCAGAAACTTTCTCCTGGTGTGATCCAGTGCTCCCCTGGACTCTCTTTGGTGGCCTGAAATAAGCAATAAGGAATAATCTATATGAGACTGTCTGGAGCAGGTTTAGAGTTTCAGGTTTAAAAAGAACTTGTTTATTATGAGAAATGGATTAGAGTGCTGTGTGTTATGTTCTGTATTCAGACAACAGTCATGTTTTGGATGTATAATACATATTTATGTGAGTAGTACAAATCCAATAAACTCTTCCTTTCTTTTTCATTATTAGCCACCACTTTATCACCCTTTTTAATCAAGGCTCTCACAAAATAGAAGGAAGGAGCTCTGTTACTTTGTTTCCATTTTTTTATTTTCCAATAAAAGGTAAATTGCTGTTTTCTGTTTCTTGTTAAAGGTTGATTTCTTTGGGTTGTTTTCTGGATTTAATTTGCCATTGCAGTGCTGTCAACTGTTTTTCTATTAAAATAAGTAAAAGAGAGAAAAATACCAATAGATAGACACATCCTCTGCTGTCTACCTTGATATAATTTGCCATGGACAAGAATAGAAACTAAGTAAAATCCACAGTTTGGCTGTGAAGGAAAAGAAAAAACACAAAACCTCCAAAGTCTCGCCTGAATTATTATTCTGTGCATAAAAACACTGCTGATAGAAACTATGACTACTCAGAGCAAATGTTCTGTCACCATCTCATTTGCAAAGCTGTACTGGATAATGTCTTAGAAAAGAAGAGAGAAGAAATAATGACAACTTCCACTTCAAGTATTAAAAAGAGTCTTGGAATTTTTTTACTCTTAAGAGTTCAGACTCTCTTCCTCTGCAAAGCAAATAATGCAAAAACTCCAAGAAGCATCAGATTAGATCAGAACTCTGCTCTTCTATATCCTGGGCAAACACAAATTAAGCTTTAGAAATCTTAACTCTCCGTGGCTGAATGGAAGCAAAACCAGAAGGGTTGAAACAAGAAAAGATCAGAAAGCAGATCAGGAATAAAGAGCCCAGGTGCTAAATCCATGTATGGGCTCAGGCAGAGCAATGCCAAACCTCACATGCTGATGTGACAGCACCCTGGACTAGACTTTAAGGAGCTTGAGGAGGGGTTTTGTGACAGCTGAGCTGCTCCAAGATGAAGTGCAGGGAATGTTAATCTTTATCCCTGGACACTAAGGAGGATTGGATCCTTTCCAGTGCTGTTTGCTGATCCTTTATTTCCACCTGTGATTCACATGCTGTGTATTAGAGGGTCTCATCCCGAGGTCTGACTGGAGCTTCCTTTTAATATTCTACTCTGACACCATTTTTTAATTGAAGTTTGAGGGGGAAATTCATGTCTCTCTCTTTGACAGCAAAAAGTAGCTTTTTCATCACAAAGATGCCCTTCCAGCTTTGAAGGTAGTAAGGGGAAAACTTAACTGAAAAAGCCCCTGAGTGGCAAATTCTAAAGTGCCAGCTACACACCAGCTTTATTCATACAATTCTGTCATCCTGCTCAGCACTTTGCAATCTTTATCCCTTTCTTCTCACCTTCTGCAGGCCCATTTTAAATCCATACTGTGTCTCCTGGACTATTGCAAGCCTCTTGGGATGAATTACAGCATCTCAAAGAGGATGGATGGCAGGTTTTGCCTCGTGGCTCAGCTCACTCTGAACACAAACATGATATTGGCAAAGGAGGTATCCAAGCTGCCCTTTGACAGCCCTGTCTCCCACACACCTACTGCTCTCAGTGCCCAAAGCCTGTTGAAGGGGAAATTCTACTTTTAGCTGCTCAGGAGTAGTTAGAGTAGTTAGGTGCTGTCCCAGCATTTCTTATTTGAGGGATGCCATGTCTAACTTGGAATAGGAAACACTCAGTGTGTGTCCCAATGACCATCATAGGGCTGGATGTGGTGACAACCCAGTGCAGTGGCACGTGGGATGTTGGTGGCAAAGTTTGAACACCAAAGCTGCTTTTTGGGCATCAGCCATCCCAAATCAGAGGCTCTGTGGGTGAAGGAAAGACTTGAGCACAGCAAACCACTGCAGAGGTGAGGATGTCCTTTTTCTCACATACACACGTGGAATTCAGCACTCTTGCATTCATGCTTGAGTGAGTAGGGACAGAACAAACAGAAAGCACTGTCTGTAGGCTCAGGGAATAAAATGTGTGGCTTTATGTTATTCTTATTTTCTTACAATTTTCTCTTTCCCTGAACTGAGACAGAAAGCTTTCTTCTCTGCTGAGAGTGGGTGGCCCTGCAGGGGCAGGGCACGCAGGAGGCACATTTTGGGGAGAGGTTACAGAATCAGCAGCAATTTCAACAGTCTGAGATGGACCAAACCTCCCACTGAGCAGCTCTGGCCAGGGAATACAAAGGAGTTTTTGAAGGCAGAGTGAGTGCATGGCTATCAAATGAGATCATAAAGCCAGTGCAGAGAGCCAGGATGAGCCAGGATGCAGGTTCAGAACTGGGGAAGAAACAAAGCAACTTCAGTCAATACAGCACGAGAGCTGGAGTAGCAGGCACCCTCAGGGTTGTATTTTAGGAAAAAGCAATTGCAGAGCCTGAAGAGAAAATAAACCCTGATTTCTAAACACTCACAGATAGCTGATAGCTTGGAGTTTTAGCAGTTGCTTCCATTACAGCCATCTCATGCAAATCCTGCAGGTGAATCATTATCATAATCGCCCAGTTTGGAATACAATCATCTGTGTGGAGTTCCACATAAGAAATATTAATTCTGTTTGCCTGCCTCTTCCAGTGGTGCCAGATGAAAAACTCCACACTATTTTCTTTATGTGTGACAATAAAATCAATTGGATTCCACAATTGTTCAGAAATAAGGAACTTATATATTTAAAGAGAAGTTGGTCTAAAATAAGGCCAGGAAAACAATTCTCTCCAACTGTAATTTCCTGCCTGACTGCACAACAATTTTCTACAAACTATCTTCTTCTCTAGATTCAGCTGGAATTCAGCCAGGATGGATTCTATTAGAAAAACACTTAAATCCACCTTTAAAAGACTTGACATCAGCCCTACTCACACAACCTTTGTCTGTATGGATCAGGAGGGTTGGATGGATTCCAGGGGGCATCTCGTGGTCCCCTAAACGAGGGCAATATGAAAGAAAAACTGACCATGGTGGATGTAGAACTGACAAAACAAACAGGCAAAACAAACCAGCAGAAATAAGTCTCTCCACTCAGATTCTTGCTTCATCCCACAGGTTGGAATCTTTCATGGAAGTAGTTCTCCACCTTAATTATTTTTCCCTTGATAAATTTTAGTCTTTCACTACTTTTCCAGTTTTCAATCTCTTTTATTTTTTCTTCTGAAACCTTAAGGGATGAAGCTTTGAGAACTGCAGTCTCTCTCCTAAAAAAAAAGAAAAGTATATTGACTTAGTAGCCCTTTTTTCTTTCTTTTCTTTTTCCCACTAGGAATCTTGACAGGACAGATCAATTGGGCCTACTTAAAACCTTTTTTATTTCTAACCATATTATTTTCTGTTCAACTTAACAGAGACAGGTCTCTAGGCTGCAATCTAAAAGCATCAATATGCATTTCTGAGTCACACAGGTGAAAAAAGCATCATTTTTCTTAAATGAGACATATTCTCTGTCACAGGATCTAAAAAATTGCATAGTTCAAACTGCTTCTTCTAAATTATTGAATAGACACCAAGCAGTAAAGCTGTGCAATGTGGAAGACTTTTTGGCTGTGTTTGTCAAACAGTTAATTGAATTTTACATAAATGTAACTTTCTGCAAGAAAATGTTGACAAGAAAATATGAAATAATTTTGAACACAAACTTGTGAATACATCTGGATGTATTCTGAAAAAAATACAGATGAAAGGCATTGAGGAAAATGTGTTTCCATGTGCATTTGCCAATAATTAGAACTGGTCAACATTTACTAAGTGCTGAATATGTCAAAGATGAGTAAAACCTTAAGGGCAAATATATAAACATCATTTTTTCTTATCAAATAAAAATATATACATAGAAAGCAAATATGTTCATATATTTATACACATATAAAATAATAAAATGTATTTATCTCTTCTTGTGGATGCTGACACAATCTGTCTGTTTTTTTCTTGGTCATTTTTCTGTGTTGTTTGTTTTTTAACTTTTCTTTTTGTTGGTTGGTGGGTTTTGTTTGGGTTTTGTTTGTTTCTTTACATTGGAAATAGCTTTCCATGCTTTCTAGGGATTATAAAAATGCAATTTCCCCTCTATTTGTATTAAAATATCCTGGAAGGTGCAAGTAGACACCCTCATATTCAGTAGCTGCCAGTCCAATTCCTTCTTTGCACATGGAAATGTCCACATAAGCACCAAGCACAAAAAACACAGTTGGAAATCAGTAAAAGATTGGAGGGAACACCAGGAAGGGCAAAGCAGTCAGAGGATGAAAGGCACAAGGAAAAGGCAGCACTGGGTGTGAAAGGAAAGGGCAGGGAAATGAGCTGGACTGATCTGAACAGCAACAACAAATGGGAGAGAAGAGGTGACCCAGCAGGGTGAAACCAAATGCCTCAGTGTCATCATAGGACAGAGGGCAAAAAAAGCTGCATTTTCTCATTTTTTAAAGCAAAAGATTCTGAATATTTCCTTTTATCAGAATGGAACACAGGGCAGGAGGCAAAACAAAATAGCTGAGGCTTGTTTCTAAATATAACTTAATACTCTTGTCAAATCAGTAAAAGTCAATATACTTGTGAGTAAGCATAAGTAAAATTGTTCATAGCTACTCTAAAGGGGTTTGCATGTGTCTGCATGGTAAAACATGAAATAAACCCTTTTTTTCTAACTACTCTTCCAATGTTTGCACAGACAATTCAAGTACTTCCACGTTCAAATAAGCAGTTAAGTCTGGGCTTCAAGAAAGCATTAAATGATTCACAGGGCAGTCTCCTGTTGGAAAATGTTTATTACACATCAATGAGTTCTTAGAAATGAAAAAAGGATCACTGAATATATTTGTGACCATTTCAGGCAAGCCTTTTCCATACACATGCAGGACTTCAAGAATTTAAATTAAGTGCACATCTTTTTTATTAGGAAAACTATTTGTTTTTCTTCTGAGTGATAACAAGATTAACAAATTAATAATTAGTAGATCTACAATATAATCTTTGATTGACAGTCTAGTCCAATGATTTCCTTGAAAAACATTACATGATGAGAATTTCCATAGGAAACTCTAATATAACCTGCACCATTTCCATACCTGCAGCATAAGAACTAAACATAGTTATACCACTTCTGGAAATAAAATTGTCCAGTCCAGTTTGGGAGGTAGTGAAGTTAGAAGATGGAAATTTAAAATTCTGTTTAGATAAACAGACAACCAACAAGAAATACAGGAAATAACAGTGGTGATGGCAATTCCTGAAAAGCCTCAATTAAAAGTATTTTAATCACTTCTTCTTTTAAATTGCAATTGCTTTAACGTGTTTTTGTGTTGTTTCCAAGTTGTTCTGAGCTCAAGCTAATTGGGTGGCTCCATAAAAGGGGGAAGATTTGGAAGGATACTCTTGAAAAGAGGCCACTCAAATGAAGAGAAAATAATTGCTTTCAAAGTTAATCTGGTATATGAAACACCAGACAAATGGGTACTGCTTTGTGTTTTTCCCACTCAGGCCTGTGCACTTGCTGGGTGTCTGGCAGCAGCCTTTAATGGATATGACTTCCAGAAAAAACAGCTCATAGTGTTATAAAAGTAGGGGACCTTTCATGTGCCTTCATGCTGAAAATCAAAATCAGCAATGCTGAAAACCTTAGAAAGCAAAGTATAGCTTGGACTTCTTTATCTACAGCAAATTTGGGGGACTCATGACTTTTGAGAGTCCTTGTCTTTCTGGACTTTGGGTCCCAAAGATTTCCCATGTCATGGGGAAAATGGGGAAAACTTATCCCACAGCTGCATTCTGAGGGTAATCCTGTTGGAACATGAGGGTTGCTTGAAAACTGTGCTGATGGTTTACAGGTTAGTGAGGGGTGGTGGGATCTGAACTCTTCCATGGCTCAACTCCTCCACAGCTCAACTCCTCCACACCTGAACTCCTCCACACCTGAACTCTTCCACACCTGAACTCCTCCACAGCTCAACTCCTCCACACCTGAACTCTTCCACAGCTCAACTCCTCCACACCTCAACTCCTGCACACCTGAACTCCCCTACACCTGAACTCCTCCACACCTGAACTCCTGCACACCTCAACTCCTCCACACCTGAACTCCTCCACACCTGAACTCCTCCACAGCTCAACTCCTCCACAGCTCAACTCCTCCACACCTGAACTCCTCCACTGCTGAACTCCTCCACACCTGAACTCCTCCACGTCCCCCTGGCTGGGAGGATGTAAGGCCCTCAGAAGGAAGTTTGCCTTACTAGGAGGAATCTTCATCTTAAAGATGAGCTTTGTGCTTCTTGCTTTCACTTCCTGAGACCTCTCCTCTGTTCCCTCAGTCTGTAGATCCATCTTTACCCCCTCTCGTGGTAGCTATGACTGGGAGATAGTGATGCAGAGGGAAGGCTGATGTGGGAAGCTTCACTTCACAGTCCCTGACTTTGCAGAACTGTGGAGTTTGTCTGTTTATTGCCTTGTGACATTCTGCTAATGACATTCTATTCACGTCATTCTAAAAGTCAAACTTCTTTAAAAGTCAGTAGCTAGGTGCTTTAGACTTCCTTTTACTCCTTTTTTATTTTATTTTATTTGAGGATTGTTTCCCATTGCTATTGAAACCAGCAGCAGATTAAAGACAGAATGAGGACTGGTGCTCCTAAAACACAAAGCTAAATAAGGCACAGAGAATCTGCTTGAGTCAAAACCTGAAGCTGTGTAATTTTTCTCACAAGGCAGTAAGATGCCAAAACCACTCATATCAAAGCTATATTTTGGTCAAACAGAACAAGCATTCACCATTTATCAGGAGTTGAGACCAGTAAATTATTTGTCACTCTCTCCAGTGCTCCCTCAGCACTGTCAGCTTTCCATGCTTTGCTGTAAAAGCCTTTCCTTTCTTAAATGACATTTGAAAGGGTGGTAAAGGCAGCTTTTTATTTTTGATATATAATTGCATATTGTTAATATTTGGTGTATCATCCAAGCAGTTAAAAAAGTGCAGAATCCCACTGCTTGCAGGGCCAGTGAGGGGGACAACAGAGGGAAAAAAAGAAAGAGTTGTTAACTGCTGTTGTGAACAGATAATTTATGTTCTACTTTGAGAACAGATGATAGTTGTATGCAGCAGACACACACCTAAGCTGTATGGAGTGTGAAAGTTTACATACTTATTCGGTCTTACCATGGGAATTGAAGTTACATCACCCAAATTCCAGAAAAGTATTCGATTATTGAGTTATTTTTACATCGCTCTCATTTGGTCTCATCCCAGCTTGTGCTAAGAGATCATTTTCAGCCCAGTTTTGGTGAAATCAGTACATTCAAAAACACTTAGGCTTTTGTGACTGACATTTTCAGAGAAGAAAAAGTCCTTTCATCAAAAAGCTTCTCAGCTGGAGGACAAGAGTCAAAAGAGCTGTTGCTTTCAAGGCTCCAAACTGCACAATATTGAAAATCTACTTGAATCAAGTAAAACCTGTATCATCTCCAGCTGCAGCACCTGCTGTTAAAGGACAGCCTCACTGAGGAGGGAAAAGAAATTTCTGGGGAGAGCACACAAAATACAGGGTTCTCTGAGGTCATTAAGAATGTTTCTCTGATGACTGTTATTTCCAAAAGTTACAACTTGGGTTTCTTCAAACCATGGTTGGACTAGAGTTAACAGTGAATTTGGGGGAAATCCTCCAGCTGTACAGAAATAAAGCATGTAATAAAGCACATCTAAAAACTAGGAGTGAATGGTCTCCCCTGTGATGACACTGAAGGATCATTTTTATTGGAAACCACAGCAGCAATTTAAAATGGATTACATTTTTTTTGAGAAGGGTGAATCATAGCCAATTTCACTGTTCCATCTCCGACTCCTTGTGATTCATGCTGCCCAAATTTAAAAAGCTCTGTATGTCTGTGTCTGAGACAGTCAGTCAGCCTGCCTTTGTGATCAAAAGAGAAATATATGTCTTTTCAGAGCATGGTTTATCTGACCTATTTTAGGTGTTCACTCCTGATTGAGATGAATCAACCCCCAGTTTCCATTAACCACCCTGACTGCCAGAGTTCTGTTGCCTGTAACAGGAACACGAGTGAATTGCTCTGGTGCTGATAGTCACCAATAAATGAAGAGAAATGCAGAACTGAGGTTTGGAGAAGAATCTCTGTGAACTCCAGGTGATCTGCAGAGCAGGTCCTGAGGAATGGTATTCCAAAGAGATCAATCTAACACCCTGCCAGGAGTGGTCTCCAAGGACTTTAGGTTCTTGTACACTGAACTGTAAAGAATTGCTTGTAAAACCATAACACTTTGTTTGAATGAGAAAGGAAACAAAGGTATTCTTTACTCTCCTCAGCCTTCTTGATCTAACACCACAAAGATTAAGGGAATTGACAAGACTTTTGCTTTATCTTTACTCCTTTCCCTGCAGCACAATTTGCAGAGGAAGGAAATGTCCAAAGGGAGATGTGCTGTGCTTTGATTAAGTTCACCATGCAAATAATTGAGGAATTAAATCTTTGTTTTGTCACTAAGTTATCCAGTGACTCCTTGGTGGGACAAGTGCTAACCACAGCTGGTTTGGTGACATCAGGACAGTGAGCAGAAAAGCATTTGAAGCTCTGTGAAGAATTGTGCTTAATCAGTTTTAGCCAGATGTAACACAAGTTTCAACCACAACTGGTATTTGTCTCTGTTTATACTGAATGAAAAATTAATGCAAAAGCACAGGTGCTCTGCACAAGTATAAACTAAAATGTACATGGGTGAGTGATAAAATTTAATTATGTCTAAGGGTTAGGTCAATATTACTGAAAAAGTAAAATTTATTATATTGTCCAGATTTAAAAGACTTCCTTGTTCCATGCTGTGTATACACAGCTTGAAGGTGGCAGGAATATTGTCCTCAGAAATAATTAGAGCAAAAAAGCAAGCAATCTCGAAGGGCTTGTCAGCAATTAACCAGGTGATCATATCACAGTGGCAATGTACCCCTAATTTGGACTACTTCCATCCTAATAGGGCAACCAAGGGATTTAAGTGCCAGATAAAAAACTAACCAGGGACTATGATCAAGGAGGTTGTTAGGTGTATTTTTTTTCCCAAGACACATAACACAATTAACAGTGTTAAAAACATTTCTTCAAAAGAAAATTAGAGGAGAGTTAAAATGAAATTGCAATGAGGACAACTTCAGATTTCAGGGCCCAAAAGGGTGAGAAATAATGAGATGTTTACAAGGAGGAGAAAAGTACTAAAACTACTTGTAGGCTTATGGGTAATCTAAAGACCTAAAGAATGCAAAGTGTGATGCTACACGAAGTGACTGAGCCAGAGGCATGACTGTGACTGCAGCAAGCACAAAAATGGACTGAATCAGACCATAAACATCCTCAGAGAAATAGAAAATCTTTTTGAGGGAATCAAATGGATTATTAACTTAAATACTGAAGTCCCTCATGCAGCGATACTGCCCAATTTAAACACATAATAGTCAAGAAATCAGAAAATTGTGGTAAATAAACAGAAGAGCTGATCTGACCGGAGTGGAGGGGCTGTTTTGACAGCAGTTGGAGCACTAACTGAGGTTAGTACTGGCAATGGAGGAGTTGCTTCTCAGCTATGAACTTCTCCCCCAAAACAAGCAACTGGCTCATAGACAGAAACAAATCTCCTGCAGAGTGACAGTGCTCACTCTTCCAGCAGTAAAATGCTCCTTCCTGTTCAACCGATGTAAATGTTTTCAACACCAAAACTTAACCTACACAGACCTGAGGGTTTGAATCCACAGGAGGTGGATACTGAGGCTTGATTTGTTTGTCAGGGGCAGTTCTCCTTCCCATGAAAAGGCACAGGCTGCCTCTGCAGCCACTGAGCTGGTGTTGATGCAGGGAACACAAGGACATTGCTGACTACCCCTGAAATCCCATCTATCCCTGCCTTGTGGGCATTCATCTGCTCATCACCAGGCCTCTCTGTGTGCAGTGGTCACCCAACTTTCCCTTAGCAATCAGGAGACAGAAATACACATCTGCAGGGTGCATTTCACCTGAGAAAATCTGGTTCTAGCAGGGTGTGTTTCCTTCCACTGTGAAACTGTATTGGCCTGCCCTCATGAGCCTTCCTGCTGTGTAGGAGCTGAGTTTGGCAGTGGGAGTGCCCAGTGCCAGAAGGAGCAGAACAGTCCTGGAGCTCCCTGGAGTAATCCCAGTTTACAGGCAGCCCAAGCTCAGGGTGAGGTTACATTACTCACAAATAGGTTGTGGATACAAGTTCCTCACAGGGGATTCTATCAGCCCTGGAGCAGGGGAAGAAGAGACGTTGGATTTTGGTTCTTCCCATCAAATTTGCTTTTCTTTGCCATGCTAATGCATTGTATAACCATTCTGAGAATCGTCTGATAAAGCCACTATAAGATGTTTATAAACAAAATTGACTGCAAGATTTATTCTTTTTATACCACTTTCTTGTTGGGAATTGGGAACTGATGGAAATATACCTCCCTGATCTTTTGTGTGCTAGTGGCTGAGGGTAAAAAAAAAGAATATATTTCTTTTTATCTGGTCATTTTAACTCTATCAAGTGAATATTTCAGGTTCATCAGACAATGTCCACATGATCTCTCCATTGTGCCTCCTTTATTTACCTGAAGTCTAAACATTCTCTTGAAGTAGATCTTGCTTTTTCTTCCACCCATAACGTTTCATTTTTTCTTCTAATAAAAATAAATAACTATGACATTTTTTCCAGTATAACTAAATAAAATGAAGAAAAGAAACAGTAGAAGCCAAATGATCACAAAAGCCAAGTGTCTCCTGTCTTGCTGAAAAGAGGGGAGGAAGAGCATTCTTTAATCCCAACTTCATGATATTGTGTTACATTCAAGCTGTGAGGCAAATGTTCCCTGATGAGCAATTAGCAAAAAATCTGAGGCTTGAAACCTTAAATTGTACTTGTCTCTGATCTACAGGGTTGAGAAGTGTGTCAAGGCATCAGAAGCTGCAGACATCACCTTAATGAGATCTCCTGGTTAACTTTCTTTGAAGAGAGAGTTTGATCCCAGGGTGTGCTGGGAGCCTCCTGAGCAGGCTTCATTCCCATCCAGCCTGCACTCCTCAAGGATCTTCCACCCCCTTCAGAGCACACAAAACTGGCTGATGGAAAGGTCCCTCCTCTGCCCACGACAGGAGCAAATGCAGTGATGACATTTTTGGCAGATTTTTGTTTATTGTGCTCTGTGAAGATCAAGCAATAGGAGCCTCTCACTCATTCTGGGCAGTCCACACTGGTGACCAAATGAGTTTGTCAGCAGCAAAAATTCCCTGTTAACTTCATTATTCCTTTGAGCAAGGAACCCAAGGTGATTATTTTTCATCCAAGGTGCTCCCTGTCCTCTTTGCAATGATTTTTGTTATGTGTAGATTGCACAAGAAATTGTACAAAGGCTCCTGGGATTATACAGTTTAAGAGCCTAATGAATGGAAAGAAAAAGTTGAAGAATATACCTACACTGCTGCATCCAAAAACAAGCACAGAACCTTGTTTAAAAAAAAAAGAAAATAAAAGAAAAGTTGAGTTATTCACTGCAGAGATGCCATGAAGACATTAACCCAAGCAAGTGATGAGTTAATTGCTTGAAATTAATGGACTAGTTTCTATCTAAGCATGCCTTTCTGAAAGAAAATAACCAGGCAATAAGAAGTAAACACCCAAATAAAATCATCAAGCTCGATATAAAACAGGAGAATTAGAATTAGAATTAGAATTAAGAGATACAGGGAAAATTAAAGGATGATTCAAAGCTGACCTAGGTGTATTGCACTGTCTTTATGCCAGCACTAAAGTGGTTTTAAACAGCTGTAAACTCAATCATTTATTGAGGAAACAGAGCTGCTTGTGCAACGGCTGCATTCGAAAAATGTGTTCCAAGGACTTACAGGGCTGGAGCTGAATAAATTCACAGGCTGCATGAATGGATTGAATTTTGAACTGTAGTTGATGTCTCATGTCATTTGGAGCTCTTAGAGATAGAAAAAAAACAATATATACAGACCAAGGTGGCACAGGAGTGTTTCTACAAACTACAGTTTAGGAGGAGATCTCAAAGCAGCTCAGACAGCAACTAGAAATTAGGCACAGAAAAGGAAGTCAAACTATTCAGCCTCCCTTTTATGTAAACCTCACATCTGTTTTCTTTTTTAGGAAAAAAACCAATCCACAAATCAATGTTACCCTGATTTAAAAGTACAACTTCCATTGATTGCAGAATACAAATATCTGTATTGATCATTCTACCTCCCTCTCCTCCTTGCATTTCAAACCATTTCTGGCTCTATGTACCTTTGAAACCTGAATACATGTTGCTTAATTAGTTGGTCAGAGAAGTAAGTTGCATCTGATCAAAATTTTATCCTTCTTCTTCAGTGCCATTTGAATTCATTGTCTGCTCCCACTCTGAGGAAAGGAAGGGAAGGGAACTGCCAGGTTGGGAACCAGAAGAAATCTGACATTCCAAATCATCTTCAAGAAACTTCAGAGCAGGTATAAATTGGATGTGTTTCTTTCCTTCAAATAAAATGGAAGCCAGGGTGAAAAAATTACTGTCAATTTAAAACATAACGCTGAGATACTATAAAGTGGAATATAACATGATATAATGTCTCCATATACTAGAAATGTGGTAGACTGACATAGTTGTAGGCTGGACAAAAGTCACAGAATTACAGAATTATTTTGGTTGGAAGGGACCTTAAAGGTCATCTGGTTCCAAATAGATGATGAGAGTGAGAATTTAAAAATTTGGACATTAAGCAACAGTTTAAACCCCTTCCCCCATGTCCTGTCATTCCATGCCCTTGTCCAAAGTCCCTCTCCAGCTCTCTTGGAGCCCCTTTAGGCACTGGAAGGTGCTGGAAGGTCTCCTGGAGCCTTCTCCTCTCCAGGCTGAACACCCCCAGCTCTCCCAGCCTTTCTCCACAGCAGAGGGGCTCCAGCCCTCTGAGCATCCTCACGGCCTCCTCTGGACTCTCTCCAGCAGCTCCATGTCCTTCTTCTGTTGGGGACCCCAGAGCTGGATGCAGTTTTTGAGGTGGGGTCTCACCTGAGCAGAGCAGAGGGGCAGAATCCCCTCCCTCACCCTCTCCACACTACCTTGGATGCATGGTTGGTTTCTGGGCTGCCTGTGCACTTTACTGGGTCACTCTGAGCTTCTTGTCAGGCAATTTCCATCAAATGTCAATCATTCTCATTTAAGTGGTACCTTATAAGTTATTAATTACGTTGTTTTGCTTATACTCAATAAATTATAGCAGCTAATTAAGTCATCAATTTAAGCATTGCTACCTGTCCCTTGCTGCCCTCGGGGTCTTGACAGGAGATTTTCTGTAATTTGGGGGGAGTGGAGAGTGCAGGGGGGAAGATGTAGAGAAACAGCACGTCCAGGTTTTAGTTCAGCAGCAGTTTATGGGTACTATAAAAGAAAACTGAAGGCTGCATTCAATCTCTTCTCTATCTTTTCTCTTTAGCAGTTAGTCTCTTTTTTCATTATTTAGAGCATTCTGAAAAACACTAGAAATGGAAAGTGTGTATAAAACTCTTCTTACAATTTTCTCATGAAAGAAAAATGTCATCTTGTTGTACAGAGTTTTCATGGGCAAAACATTTTTGCATGAAGCAAATACAATTTTGCAATTTACAAAGACCCAGGTGAAAAGATGCTGTTTGCATCAGCTCCACTCAGGACATGAGATCAGAATTAATTCACCTTAGGCAAAAAAGGAGTTGAATCTGGGTGCAAATATTGGGAATTCCAAGTCCAAATCAGGGACTTCAATACAAGTGCCAACATGATGGAATGTGGCCAACACAATAGCAAGTCACAGAGGGACCTAAATATTGACGCCAACACCTTCAGTATTTCCCCTTCCAGTGCTCCAGCCCCCTAAACCCTAAATGGGGAAGGAGGCCCACGCTGGAATGGGGCTCAGAGGGCCAAGCACATCCCAAACACACCCAGCAGCTTCAAAGGGCACCAGTTCAGTGCTAGGAACCCCAGAGACTCCTCATCAGTGCAGAATAATTTGTAAGGTTCCAGAATGGTTGGAAGGAAACAACCATGGGAGCTTGTGGGGCTTTTGTCTGGCTGCTCCTGACTCATACAAAGTCTGCTGCCAAGTTTTGGGAAAAAAGACTAAATGTGAAAGTCAGTGTATGAACAAAATATAGACATAGAGTTTATGCTCCATTATTAAGCTGAGCAGCTAAATACAAGTTTATTCCTCAGCAGACTTAGTTCCATTTTCTGGACTTGGAAGAAAAAGAGGGCTTTTATTAGAAAATTATATTGTCTGTAATCAAACATTCTTGTACTGAGAGAAGACAACACACCATAAATCTAAATATATGTTAAAGTGTTTTAAAGTAGCAAAAAATTTACATGCATTTTTCTATTTATCACAGCCACGAAAATACATCAGCCAACTGACTCCCACCACACAAGAATGAAACAGCTTTTCCATTTTTTATGCATAAGAACTCCATACATCCCTTCATCCCACACCCAAGTGATTTTCTGTTGCTTTCTTATTCCTTTTTTCATTTATTTTTCTCTCCACATAGGCAGATATTCCATACTCTGAGCCAGATGTTTCTACTACTACTGGGCACATAGACCATTACGTAAATTTTATCTTGATGCTTTTTTTATTCAAACTATTGGGCATCTCTCTATACTCAATACATAACTTATTTTTACTCAGGAGAATATGCATCTTATTTGTAATGCAGGAAAAAAATACAGTGCATTCCATTCTTCTCACAGCTCTTCTAGGAGAACAAAGCCATCTTCAAATTATTTTCCTGGGCTGAACTCCATTTTATTTAATCTCACCCTCTCCCAAGAGAGTTGCAACTTTACTTCTGTACTCTTTCCTTTATTTGTTGTCTGCCTTGTTGTAAAGATGATTGTTTTTCTAGGCACAGGGAGAAAAAGAGAAAATTCAGATTGAGATAGCCCTGAAAGCTTTATTTGGCTGAAGGGATTTGCTTTTGACTTTTTTTTCCTCAGTGACCAACACTCCTCACTCTAACCTGGATCTCCTCCTCCCTAATTTCCTCTGTTGTCCTAAGAAACAGAGAACTGCAAAGCAACACTTTGCCCCCCTAAATAAATATTTGTCTGTGCAGGTCCCTCGTCCAGTTGTGCAGGAGAAGACATATTCCCAACTATGTGAGGTGTTTAACAGAGGATGGACACAGCCCTGTGTCCCAGTCCAGCAAAGAAACGGACTGGAAGTCCTGGAAGTGATGTCAGATAACTCGAGAACATCATTGAGGAAGGCAGAGAAGGTGTTGGAAAGGGCTGATTTTGAGTATGCTGGGAATTGAGGTCCACCAGGCTGTTTTATCCCTATTTCTTGAACTTGCACTCCTGTGGAGATCATCTATGCTCATGCTGTTTGGGTTAAAAAAAAAGCATCTGAGATGGCCCAATATGCCATATATGAGCAAATGTTTTTCTTAATGAACAATCTGGCAAAAGTGGACATGTTTCTACTGGAAATAAAGCTCAATTTTAAAGAACATTTGCACTAAAAAGTCAATAAAAGGTTGTATAATTCTTTTACAGAAACGTGATCCTTTAGAATGTGTTTTCATTTGTTTGCTTTGAAACGTCGTCATCTTTTGCAGTTGGAGGTAGGATCAAAAGTTTCCAGCCTCATACAGACACAAACAAGGGGATTTTCTGTGCATGAGCTGTGTGAAGATTTCAGATTTCTGCATCCAAATTTGGAGTGGTTGAGGACTGTCCTTTGGTCATGAGAAACAAGCAGTGCATTATCAGCTCAGAGGAGGGCTTGGCTGCCTTTATAACCCCATTTCCTTGGTGCCATCCCAGGGGAGGTGACTCGTGCAGCCCCAGGGTAAGGACTCTGCCTGACATTTCCAGGCACATCTAACAAACACCAGCACAGAGACACAACCCCCCCAGCAGGGTCTCAGCCCATCCATTCCTCTCATCCGCAGTAACCAACTCCAGTGTCTCAAGGATTAATTAATCAACGTTGGTAAACTGCTCATAGGGCAAAATTCAGATTGTTTTGGTAAATTCGGTTTGTTTCTAGACCTGTTTTTTTAAATTTGTTTGGTTGATTGGTTTTTGGGTTTGGGGTATTTTTTTGTTAAAAGTATGATAGTTTTTGTGCTGCACTTGAAAAAGAAAAAAAAAAAAATAAAATGTTGTTCTAGCACTACAAAATCAGTGAAACATTTGTCTTGCCCAGGCAGAAGTCCTCTTGGAAGTCATACTGAAGTAAAAATGCCCAGATTATTTTGGGATGAAAAATGTGTGGTGGAAGAGACTGTGAGTTATTATGACACGAAATAGAACTATCTGGATGTTGAGTTCTGAAACATTGCTTCTCATAATTGTACAGGGAAAAAAAAACCCAACAAAACAAATTAAACGGGCAAATTATTCTTTCCACTGTAAGTATATTATAACTGACAAAATTCTCACAGTGATTTTTGATGATCCCCCAAAGAAAATTTATTGTGCCAAATTTACAGTGTACCACCAGATGAAATTTTTTTTTAGTTACTTACTATCTCAACAGAAGCAGAACATTGGATCACAGTGAGATTTTAGTTTCTCCATTCAGGCAAAAGTGTAATTTTTTTTCCCTCTCTTGCTTCTCTAATGTAGCACGTATCTGACAAAGGCATAAAATGCTATTGAGGGAGAACAGGAGAATTTTCCACCTATTTTGTTGTAGGTTGTAAGGAGTCCATTAAGAACAGGACAATCAACTTTGAGTTCAGTAACAGAGAGAAAAGAGAAAGGGAGAGAAATCAATATTTTCAGGCTTTATTGTGAAAAACTGGAACAAAATAAACACAGGAGATGATAAGGCCAGGCTGGATGAGGCTCTGAACGACCTGGTCTAGTGGAGGGTGTCCCTGCCTTAAGGTCCTTTCAGCCCCCAGCCATTCTGTGATTCTGTGATAAAATTCCAGGCCAGAGAAGATCAGGGAGAGTTTTACTGTTCAATGGAGTCAAGTACCCAGTGCTCTCTAAAATCTGATGCTGCAACATCTTAAAAGACATGTTCATGTAGGGGCCATCACAGAAAATAACCTTTGCAACAGCAAAAAGCATCACTGTCAAAAGGGCAAAAATGTTATGCAGTTCTGGAGAGCTCTCCCATGCTCCATTCTTTGTGCCAAAGATAATAAATAAAATCTTGTGAGAAAACACAGAAACAGAATCCAAAACTACAGCAACAAAACACTCTTGAAGGGAAGGAAGCTGCATCACCTTTGTACCAAAAACCCCAGCAAACCTGCTTTCCAAAGTGAATGACCAAGAGATTCAGCCATTTCCTTAATTTCAGATGGGCTCCACCTACCCCATGATCCTCACTTCAATTCCCTTCAGCATTTGTTCAAAAAGCCCTGTGTATAGCTCAAAACAGGGAAATACTGCAAATTTCCTGTAACTGGATGTCAAAAGGAGTGTGCAGTGTGAAGGAAGGGTGACACAATTCCCAATGAATTTAACTTTCTTCAACTGAGAATCAAGTTCAGGTGGGTACCGTGAGGCAGCTCTGGAACAGCCTCCAGCTCTGGGGCAGCCAATTTTTGGGCTAAATTAAAGTGAAACAATGCCAAGCAGTCAATTAGAAAGTTTTATTTGTGGCAGCAATGATTTAAACCTTATGACAAGTTGAACAGGGGAAAGGCTTTAAACATTTCTGAACAGCCCATGGATTAAACTCCTCTGAACACCCATGGCAGCAGCAGATTCAGCTTTTAACCTCATGACAAACAGGCTGAAAGGTGATTTAAACCTTTAGGAAGAGGAGGAAAAGAAGAAGGGAAGGTAGAAAAATAGAAATAAAGAGAACAAATCCAGGTCAACACCCTGGGTCCCAGCGCTGTCCCAGGCCTTGTTCCTTGACGACAGGGGCACTCCCAGCCCCTCAGTTGTGCTATTTTTCCTCACACAAGCACATTTTGATATTCTCAAACTTCTCAGAAGGGCTTAGGGGGTCTGTCTCAAACTTGTTTTTAGAGGTAGTTACGCAAGATAGGGAAGTTGGTCTCAGAAAATCGCTGCCCTGCCTCCACAAGACCCAGTTTCAAACCACACCTTGTCTGGTTGGGGTGGCAGCATTCCTGTTCTCTTCTGCTGAGCCTTTGAGGCATCAGCTCTTTCAGGTTTACATTAACTCTTTCAGCTTTTCTCTCTCCTTCAACCACCATTCTTATTTAATGTTCTTTTCATTAAGGATAGTAAGAAACACTCTATCTGAATTCTGTTTTCTGTTGGATCCTCCAATAGAATTACACTGTAAGAAGGATTTTTCCTCTTGAAGGAACATGTACATAATAATGACCATATTTTGCTTTTTCAGTTCTGACATGTTTTTGGCTATTCAGACAAGAAAACAGCAGAAATATCCTCATAAAACTTTCCTGATACAGTTTTGCTCCCATGTCAAATTTATATAAAGATTTCACTGTCTATTTTCTGTCTTCTTCCTTTCTTTCCTCTGGGGGATGTAATCAATATGAATCAATATAATCTCAGAAAGATCAGTTTAACTGTCTTGTTCTTCTCAGCACTAAAGGTTGGTACAGATTATTTAATCATCTGTGATACCATTTTTGGAGTTACGAGCAAGAAAAACACACAAATTATTCAAACAATGAAATGCTCATCATCTTCCTCCAAGCTGATTTTATGCCAACCTAAAATAAGAAGTTTCCCAAACAAAACTTTTCGGGCAGAAGCTTCAGGGGTCCAAAAGTTTCTGCTATATTGCTGCTTGCTTGGAAAGAACCAAACCAATATTCTTATAAACTTCAACAACTCCACGGTATGGAGAGAGAAATGCAGGAAGGACTGAGTCATGGAATTATGTTCTTTGGCTCTAAAGGGGAAAATTGCTGTGTAATCCATTCATCAAGTGTGCAAGTTGGGGGAGAAGTGCCAAGTGTGTCTGTTTGCAATACTGATAAGACAAATTAGGTCATTTGCACCCAGAATTCTCTGGCTCAGCAGAGAACCTGAGTACGTGCTCAGCTTTGGTAAATTGCTGTCCTGTAGTTATAGAGTTAAACACATGTCTGAGGTTTGGGATAAAGAGTTTACCACCACCAGCAGTGCTGTGGATCACAGGTTATTTGACTGCTGTCATTTTCTGCTTGCAGAGCTCACAGCACAGCACTCACTCCACGGTTTGTGTGGTCACATGTCCTGAGGATCTGCCTGCATTTTTGCCTAGTTGTGAATTTCTATTCAGCTTGTCTTCCTTTCATCTCCTGGGGGCATTTTCTAACATTTTTAGTACTATCAAAATCTCAGTCAACCCCACTAACATTAATTCAGGGCTTCATCAATTTATTGAAGGGATTGTATGATGATCTGGTACTTACAGAACTTTGAACTGTGTGTGCCTTTCATACCCTTCTGTTTTCTCATCATTTTTTTTTCAGTGAGCTGTGGCTACCACTGGTGCCTAACCTTCCTCTAAAAAATGTAGTCCCTGGCTCAAGTATTCAGTCTCAGCAGGAAGCTCTTCACTAAACTGATTGGTTCTCTTCTCCTTCATCAAACCATGATTGATCCCACTGTAGACCTGGCTTTATGTGCCCAAAAATGGAAAACTGACATATTTTGTGGGGACTGGTGGGATTCAGATGGTCAGAAAGGAAATTCTGATTGAAATCCACACTCTCAGACTTTCTGTCTAATGTTTGTTCAGACCAGTGACTTTTTACCACATAGAAACACAATACAAACCCCAAGGGGTGAGACTCAGCACCCTGAGCACTTCATGAAAGGGCCAAATTCACAGACTTGTTTTTGTTCACTGGACTCTGATGTTAAAACTTGAGTTCTTTCCTGTCTCATTTTCAGGAAAAATGATGAAGCTTTCACCATAAAATCAGGGAACCTGGTGGGCAGAGCAGAACATTTTGAACCTATTCACACTAATCCAGAAATCAACCCCAGGTTGTGTAATGAGGAATTGTGCAAACCTTGGGTGGCATCCTGCCTTCATTCTGAGAACTGTGAGTCCTCATTAGCTCAGTCCTCTGCTCCATCTGATTCTCTGCAGGCAGAAACTGCAGAGCTGGTCACAGAATCTAAGCCTGAGTGTAAATTAAGTGAACAGAGGTGACAGAGTCTGAATGCCTGATAAGGACTGACATGGAGTTTGCCCATAAAGTTAAAGCCTGATTGCAAATTTTATTTTTTAATTCATTTTTTACTGCTATTACTTTTTCTCAGTCCCTAACTCTGATCACAGTGGCTGCTTTCATCTCAATTTGCAGTTACAGTGACTGTCTCAGAAGTCACCAAAGCCAAAGAAACCCAGTAAGGAGAAGGCTTAAGATCAATTACTGGTAAATTTAGAGCCTAGAATAATTTGGTGAACTAGTGAATCAAGTAAAGACAGAAATCCACAGTAAAGCAAGTTACATTAGTTTTGATGCCCACAGGACTACTTAGTTATTGTGATGCCTCAGTTAGAGCTCTCTAATCAGCTTCCTCTCTAATTGGATTGTTCACAGCACAACTAATTAAGGAAGCAAGGGCAGGAGCTGAAGCCCAAATGACACTTTAGGCCCAGGGATCTCTCTCTCTATACATTAAGGTCTCAGCTTCTGGCCCTTTGCTAATGACATCAGCTGCTGTTAATACATAGAGGAAAATTAATGAATAGCATCCCAGTAGTGATGCTCTTTTACTGAAGATATTATGTGTATTAAGATCACTCTAAGTCTTTAGTGTCCTTTCATTTTCAATCTGAAGTTCACTTGAGTCAATGGAAAGTAAAGATAGAAAAAAAATTGAAACATTTCTCTCTGAAAAATCTTCTAGTTTCAATTTCAAACTGTGACCAAAAAAATTCTTTCCCCTGAAAGCAAGTTTTTTAAAATCCATTTCAGGAATTTATTTTTTTTTATTTCAAGAAAAAAAATTTTATTCCTAGGTGCTTGTTTTGAAAAATATTTTCTTTTTTTTTTTTTTTTTTTTTTTTTGTAAACCCTGGGGCCAGAAAATGAAGACAGGAGATCTTTTTGGACCAATACATAGGCCAGAAAATGAAGACAGGAGATCTTTTTGGACCAATACATATTTTGCTAGCAGTGTATTTTCCATCAGAACCCAAATCCCAAGCCAAATTCCCAGTCAGATCTCAGAGAAATCTTTCTGTGGGAGTTGGAGCTATGCTAGCAATATATAAAATTGTTTCACAGTTGAGCAAACTTTATCACAGGGAAAATAAGCCTGTAGGCCATGGTTTTCTCTCTGGGGGAATCTGGAGTGTGTCTCTAACTGGAATGAGCACTCAGGAGAGCTCAGAGTAGAGAGGGTCTCACACACTTTGTCCCCATGGCTGTGTCCTGCAAAGTCCTGTCATGGGCCTTTATTCTGCATCACTTCCTCCCATCAAAGACTTTAAATAATTTCTCATTTTTAGTGAAAATCCTAATAACTGCTTCAGCATAGGCATTGCCAGAGAATGTCACCAAACTGTGAGTCCTTTCCAAATTCCCATTTCAGAAGTATAATATGCTATGGATAATGAAAGCTCTTGGACAATATAAGTGACTTCATACTGTTAATTGTAAAATAGTTTTCATAGTGACATGCAGATGAAGGCAGGGTAAAAGGCTACTGAAAATAATATACTGTAAGGGGACAAAATTAAAAGGGTTTTTGCTTGAAATTTAGTCTCTTGTTTGATTTCTTTTGATCAGTGATACAAGAATCAGCAGGAGAGCATTCAACACTTTAGAAGTAGAAGCTTTCACAGTTTTCTTCTGAAAACACTTCAATTTGCTTCAAAATATGTTGTATATTTAAAATATCAAGCTAGCCAAAGTATAAAACACTCACTCTGAATTTCAATCTGACCACAGTCCTATGGGATACACTCCTTTTTAGAAAAATTTCCACTGTTGGTTTAGAAATATTATTGCAGAACCAGGAAAATTGCTTTGTCCATTGTGATTTCCACTGCACCATAACTCTCTGTAGGCTGCCCAGGATGGGGGATCTACCCAGTATGGTGTGTGTGTTCAGCAATTGGAGAGTAAATATTTAATATCAGGCAATTATCATAACAGAAATTCTGAATTTTGCTAAAAGTGAGAAGAATATTGTTATGGGCACATGTAAAAGATATTTTGAAGCACCTGAAAACAGTAAAATAATCAAGGTCCCATTTTTCCTTTTGTCAGGCATTTCCTTGCAGGGTTTTCTGCAAAATACAACTCCCAGCACACACTCTCCTGGAACCTCAGGCTGCTAAAGCTGTCTGGTGTTTGTTCTTTTCCCAGTTTGTAGTTAAACCATGGAGGAGTTTTCTATCATGCAGAAAGAGGGGGCAAAAACACTCTGGCTGCATGTGGAACACCTGTAAAAACCTTCCACACACTGTGCTGCTGCTCTTTCCTAAGGATGCTCCTGTTCTGCTGCACCTGATTTAGTTATCCCAGTGCTCCTCTGGAGCAGGGTGGGACCTGCCTTGGTTTTGTGGGAGCTGATCTGTCTCTGCAGGAGGGCATCACCTTTTTGGGCATGGCACCTGGAGGCAGCAGCAGCACCAGCCTTCCCCTCCAGCCTCCTCTCCTGCAAAGCCAGCAGGAAGATCCTCAGGCTCTGCAGCTCCTGTACTCCTGGATCTGCCCATCCCTTCCCAGCTCCCAGGGGTAACAAGCCCAGTCACTATGGGAGGGTCTCCACAAACCAGGGCTGCAGCAGCTGCCTGAGCTCTTTAACACAGCCCTTGGTGCAGCCAGTGCCACCAAGCACAGCTCATGCCATCAGCACAGTGAGCACTTTTTAAAATCAAGCTGTTTCTCATTCCTATTATTTCCTTTTTCAAAACCAGTTCTAGAACTCCTCTCCTCCATCTGTTGGGAACCCTTTCCTACAGACCAGATTGGGTCTGTGGATGGTCCTAACAGGCTGTGTGAACACACACCTTCACTTTAAATAACATCCCTCACCTTCTCCTCCCAGAGGAAAAATGACAACACTGTTGGCATTCACAGCAAACAGTTCCAGGACACTGTTTTAAAAGACATTTGTTCTTTTAAAGATTTGGTCATAAAACCACATCATTTGGCTTAATTTATTCCTAATGAATAAACACCTGAGTAAGAAAATCACCTACTCAAAAATCAAAGAGCACAGGCTGATAAAAAACCAAGTCAGAAGTTCCATTGTATAGGGGCACACCAGAGAGGAAGGACCACATTTATACACAAGACTAAAATAACACACACAAATGAGACCAAAACTCCATGCAGACCTGATTCAATGCAATTAGTGGCAAAGAGGGTGGAGAACAGAATGTCTGATTTTTAACTGTGGGTTGAATGAACCTCAAGGATTTAATAGCAGGTGTGTTATCAGCAAAACA
Source organism: Notiomystis cincta (assembly GCA_013398075.1). Taxonomy (NCBI): domain Eukaryota; kingdom Metazoa; phylum Chordata; class Aves; order Passeriformes; family Notiomystidae; genus Notiomystis; species Notiomystis cincta. The sequence continues at coordinate 21,580 of VZRX01018436.1, read as the reverse complement.
CTCAGAAACATTGGTACAGATTGGTGCCAACAGCACAGGTAGAGCAGAGGGAAGACACATTACAAAGACATCAGGTAAATGAGGTACCTGTGGCTGCAAGCACTACTCAGTCTTCTGGGACTGAAATCCCCTGGCTAAACAGGCACAGTATAATTTTAGGGCCATATCAGCAGCAGGATTATGGCAGTGACTGTGACAGGCTTAGGGAGATTAGAGAGATAGAGCAGACAGAAAACCAAGTGCCTTGCTGACCCCTTCAGGTAAGAGGTTGAAACCCTGAAATGGAATTTAGATGAAACTGTTCTGTTAATGCAGTTGCAGGAGACATAAAGATGCTGAAAGCAATTGACAGGCTCCAGTTTCCAATCTCAGAACAGAATGTTGTTTTAAAGAAGCCCAGCCCCTCCTCTCCCTAAAAGCCAGAATATCTTGCAAAAACAAGCCCAAAGCACATATTTGACAATATAATCTCATTTGAAGGGATCCCAGCAATTCTGAGTCTAGAATCTCAGTGAGTTTTTCTGGAATCTATTTTCTCTTTATCCTCTACTGAGAAAAATGTCTAATTTATATCCCAAACCACTGTGTTTTATTGTTATTTAAACTGTAAATCTGAAGAGATTAAATCTGCCTCTATAAAATCTGCTCCTATCTTTACTCATCAGCAGAGTAAAGATCCACAAACAGATGCCAGCCTTCAATGATAAAGTAATTTCTCAAGATAACTTTTCAGAGAGGTGATCTTTGGATCTGTTATCAAAATCTTCACTGACACACTCCTTCAGCATTTATGGAACATTTCCAGTGCAGACCAGGGCCTTTATGCAGCATTACTTCCTGAAGGAAAGAACACTTCCATATCTGGATTTTGATACCTTTTTTACACATCTAAGGACTAGCTTAGAGTTTCAGTTGTATCTAAAATAATATTTTCAATTCATACAGAGAGATTTTTTCCACCACAATCCACAGGTTTGTCTCCAAATTAGCACTTTTCAAGTAGTTAAAGGTAGTGCAGAGTTGTTGTTATGGGGATCATGCAAATTGTTGTGATCAAGGCAGGATAATCAATGATTTTTTTCCTACACCTGGTCCAGGATCACTGGTTCTGTCAGAGCAGAAGACAGGTCTGTGTCTTGTTTCGTGGGCTTTATTTAAGTTGTATTTTTCCCTGCATGGATTTTTTTCTCCAAGGGCAAAGGGACACTGCTTAGATTTTCTTCTATTACAGCTTGTAAAAATCAAAATAAATAAATCATAGGCTTCTTTCATCTTTAATTTCTGTTCTTTGGCCATTTACAGTTCTTGGTGACATGATGGATGCTATCACTGTTGGAAAGTGGCAAGGAAAACTTATGCTTGTGTTTAGCTGCTTGGATATCTCATTAAACTCAAGAGAATTGTGACAACACACTGATTTCTTGACAAGGAAACTTTTTTATGAGCTGGTCTTGTTGAAAGTAAAATATCCATAAATCTGAGTAAAGCTAGGAGGAGATTTTCCTGAGGTGTCTCTGACTGAAAACTGCTCTGTCAGGACACCCAGATTTGCACCTCTTACATCTCTGATCTCTCAGGTGTGCCCTGATTGTGACATAGAAGAAAGAATCTTTGGTTTGAACCCTGGAACCTTTGATTTGAACCTTTGATTTGAACCTTGGAAGGGGAAAGACAAGGAAGGAATAATTCATAAATGTCACATATATAAAGAAGTTATTTTCTCATTTCTATGCAAAGTAAAAAAACAAAACAAAACAAAACAAACAACAACAACAACAACAGAAAAAGGAAAAAAAAACTGTTAGAACTTCCTGTGCTGGAAAATAATTGTGAGTGACCTTGACTCAAGAAGCAGGAAGCCCTCAGAGACAATCCCAGTCCTCCCCACATATTGAGAGGGCTGCAAAAACTGTATTAAGCCTGTCTCCTGAATTCAGAGCTGCTCAAGTTAATACATTTTATTCTAGCTAGACATACTCTGCCTGTACATGATTCTGGATGTACAAGAGTATGAAGGAGAAAGAAAGTAATCATGTTTCCTCCCACCCCAAACTTTGTAAACACTGGAGTTTATAAGAAAATAGAAAAGAATATATTTTACCAATAAGAATAAGTATCCATGTGGCAATTTGCAGTCAATGTCTAATGCTCAAAAATCAGCAAAAGGAAAGATTGGTTGAGAAAAGTAATTTTCCAAGTACACCAATGTGAATAAGCAAGTTACTACTGCTTTCTATCAGGGTGAATACGAACCTGTCAAAATAACAAAGCCTTATAGCAGTGGCAAATAATGAAGGCAAAACAATAAAATGGCTAAAGCTTGATAGCCTTCACCTGCTTTTTTCCCTGAGAAAGTTAAAGGAATGGGGAAAATGCAAATAAAATACAGTTCTGCTGTGGGCTAGGAGTGATGGAGACATTAAAATAAGACCTTTGTGAGCAGTCTGGATGCACCAGAACTGGTGCCTTGATGTCTGTGACACCTCCTGGTCTGATTTCTGTCGCAGAGGCTACATGCAAACTGGATATGACACAGCAGATTTTGAATGTGAAACTCTCACATTACAGCAGTGAAGAATGAAGATGTAAATGCCATGGTGGTGCTTTAATGCAGTTTAAACCAGGCCTGTAAAAAGGCAGTGGTTAACAAGGAGCCTCGTTCTGTGCAACACAAGGTGCTGCTACACAGCTTAAAAACCTGCTAGGAGCACACAGACCCTCCTGAGCTCCTTCATGGCTTGGGTTTACATGTTATATATTTCCTTGGCCTTGGAAGTAAGCCCTGCAAGACATAAATTTCACCATGAAAATGAAAAAAAGCAGCTATTTCCAAACTTTCATCAGCTGTCCCAGCAGCTTGTAAAAGAGATCAGACATGCAGCTTGCTGGTGGTGTTGCATACTGATGGCACAGAGCTGGCAGGGAGGTCACTCCTGCTTTCTGCAAAGTGAACATTTGAATTTGTATTTTTTTCCCAATTTCTGTCAGAGCACTGCTCCACACAACCCAGGATTTTTAGTATGAACCCACACCTGTGCATGCAGATGTTTGTGTTCACACAGCTCTGTTTGCACCTGTTGCATGAAGGTTTGGGGGTATTTTTTGCCTGTAGCAACAGAAATCTCTGATTATTTGGGAAAATAAAGAGGACAGTCCTGCCTTCTGGTTTGATTATGTGCTGTATAAAGTGGGAAGTTATTAAATAAGAAAATAGCATCTCCATTCTGGTTGTCTCATCCTCTGAGGGCTCCAGAGCTAAACCCTGCATTGTTTCACCTCCTTCAGCCCCATAAGCTGTGATCATTCTGCTGTAGATTTCAGCTCAACAGAGTTGACTCCTCTGTCCTGCTCTCCCCTCAATCTCTTTGGCAGCCTCATGATGAACACTGTTCAGCAAAATGGACACTGCAAGTCTGTATCTCCTCAAGGCAAGCAGGAAACTAAATAATGATGTAAAGTAAAAGATTTATTAAATTATCCTGACTTTTTCAAGACACAAGACCATGGCTGCCATCACTGAAAGGTTGTATGGGAGACCTTGAGACCAGGTGGGATGTCCTAAAGCATCTCTAATGTACGAGAAACCTGTGCTTAAAGCAGCTGGTTCAGGTTGGCCATCTGTTCTCTGGATCCAAAATGGTGTTAGGCAGGAAAAAGATGATTTAAAAAAAGCAGTGCCTGTAGGCATTGCATCCAAATTGTATCTAAGTGTGTGCAGCAGACCTATAGACACTCTGGGCAGTGTTAACTCACCTGAGACACCAGGCAGGTATGGGCTGAGCATTTAACTCAAATTACAGATAATGGTGTCAAAAGGAGCAACTCCATTACCCATACACAGGCATCTGGAATATAAAATCATAGGGCAGGGTGACTTGGAAAGGATCTTAAAGATCATCTGCTTCCAACCATTGCTTTGGGCAGGGACACCTTCCACTGTCCCAGGCTGCTCCAAGCCCCACCCAACCTCGCCTTGGACACTTCCAGGGATCCAGGGGCAGCCACAGCTTCTCTGGGCACCCTGTGCCAGGATTCCACCATCCTCCAAATAAAGAATTTCTTCCTAATATCTAATCTAACCCTGCCTTCTGTCAGTTTAAAACCATCTCCCCTTGTCTCTGTCACAATCTGTCCATGAGGGACTTTAAAATAGCTCCTCTATTTCCCAGCTGCTGCTCCAGAACTGCACCAGTCACCCCCAAGCCCTGTGTCATTAATTAAACCCTGTGCAGATGCCTTGGGCACTCCTGGACGTGTCAAACAAGGTAATTCCTCTATTTGGGCTACAGAATTGTGCCCACCCAGTGCACTTGGAGAGCCCTTTGGCTCAGCAGAGGGTTCCTGGCAGAGCTGGCAGCTGATTTTAAAGTGCATTCCACGTGCTGAATAAACCCCCAGGGGCCAGAACAGGGGCAAAAGCACCAGGGCAGGCAGATGATGCACAGCCAGGTGCCTGAAGGTGGGACCTGAACCATTTCCCTCTGCCAGGAGGCCCTGACCAAGGAGAATTTCTGATCTGTAGGCTCCCAAACTTAAATTGCCTCTAAAATGTAATTTGCATTTACATGCAATTCTCAGATTCTGCTGTTTGTACCATACCAAAGCATTCAGAATTAAGGTAAAAACATGTCCACAATTTAATAAATTTGCATCATGTAGAAGTTGTCTAACAAGGACAAAATTTCTTTCTTTCAATGGCATTTGAAATCTGCTATTTTGACATTGCCACCAACTCCAGCAACATTTTAACTTAAATTGGCAAATTAATACAAAATTGAAGGGATTAAATAATCCAGAAGTGAAACACCTGAAGTAGCAGAGATCACTTTGGTGACTGCAAATATTCCCAGTAGTGTTGTTGATATTTTCCCTTGTTGCAGTACCCATTTCATCCTTCCTACTCCCAGCATTTATTCCAGTTATAGTCAGATCATGTCCCCATCTCTTCTTACTGATCCTCATTTTTCTGCATGGTGAATGAGTGAGAAGCAGCTTTTTCATCCAGGTCTGAATTTCACCCAGAATTAATTATGACCATTGTTATCTCTGAAAATTAGGGAGCTTCCTGTGACATCACATTTCAGAGAGTGCCTGTAAGAAAACCTATGAGAAACAAAAGCATATCAATTAAAAGTTTTCAGGCAAATTAATTAGCATGGTTACATAAATTATACTAATGTTTGGGCTTTAGGTTTTTAAAGCTATTGTCTTTTATTGCTTTTTTAGATAAATGGTCAGTAGATAATTATCTTTATTTGTTAAAAAAGCTTTTTTGTGCTGGAGAAATTGCTGTACCCTAGGAAGAATTGGCAATTCAAAATCACATTAATATACTCATTCTTGTAAAGTTTCAGACTGGATTAGGCAGGTATCAGGATGGAGATTCAGAAGTTTTTTGAGTGAGAGAAACGAGATAAAACTTCAACCTACAGAAGTATGCCACAAAAATATGACTGATTTGCAATCTGATCCCAGAGCAAAGCACATAAATGCAGTTCCTTGAATTGAAAATACAAGCTGCTTCTATTTTGCTGGGCATTTATGAGGTAGAAGGAAACATCAAGGATGCTACAAAATAGAGTCTGGAACATTTAAGTCATATAAGCCACAGACAGAATTGCAAGGAAGTGATTTCTATGGTGTTTTGGAAGATGTATTTTATCTTTTCCATAACATACTGATATTATAGTTTGTTCCTTCCCTGCACCTTTGGATATGATGCTGCATTTTCCATTTCCATGGCTCGGACTTAAAAAAAGCAATCAAATCTCTTAAGAAAATAAGATTATTTCATTGCTGTTAAATACTTTTCGAGTTTTTCTGTGTACATTATTAGACAGAAACCTTTGCAAAATTATTACAGAACCCTAGCTCTTACTGGTACATTGTCTTTGTGCAAATTTCATGCAAATTTCTACCCAAAAACTTAATTCTCATATTTCCTGATATGAGAAAAAGAGGTTTCTCTTTCAGTAAAGAAAAAAGGAAGTGGGATTTACATTTTTATCTTTGATTACTATCACTAGCAAATAATAGACCCAGTTCAGGCACATAGTTAGAGGCAAATCTTGCCCTAGAGAATCTGCCATCTGTTCAGGCAAGTCTGACAAAACCTAGGAGGAATGGGGCACTGATCTCCTGGTTTTGTTAGAAAAAACATAGAAGGGTAAAAGAAGCTCTTGAAGGAAATGAAGGGCAAAGAAAGAAATGCATTTCCTGAACTTCCAGAATCAAAATATAAAATATTCTCTCTACCTAAATGTGTGGGATGATGATACAGGGAACATTTATGTTGGTGATGATGATAATGTTGATGATAACACTTAGCTTTAAAAATACAAATTATGGATGTTGATCTCTGGGGTTAAAGGTAGAATGGATGAAGGGGATGACTCTTTGGAACAGGTTTCATCTAAAGATATAAGCAAATCTCAGCTAGGGGAGGCTGAGCTGACTAATTTTCAAAATGTGACAGAATTAACAGCTATGACCATTAAATTTTCAAAAACCTGGGGCACTGGCTATTGATCAGCAAGCACATACTGTTACTTACAAGTAGGAGGAAAAAGGAATTCACCACGTATAGACCAATTAAGCTGACCTCAATAATAGGTTAGGGATGTAGAACACATTTTCAAGTGAAAAAGTAATGAAAGATATGAAGCTAAAAGGATTATGGGATAAAATGGAACTTGATTTTACTGAGTTTAGACCAAGCCAAACTGACTCAGTCTGGTTTTATTCTTGTAACAGAAATTATATTCTGCAGACAAGCAGTGCTCCAGCTCTCATCTCTTAGGACTTCAGTAAAGAATTTCATGTAATGAAATGGAGAATTTTTACCAAAACAGAGGGAGATGGAATTGCTAAAAAGCTGTCAGGTCTGAAAGATCCCCTTAAAAGGCAAATGGGAATGGATCATACAATAAGAAGACTTTCCTGCCTGGAAATGCTCTTCAGATGCACTTTTTGAGGGTCAGCACTGGGACCAATTTTACTTGATATTTTCATCAGTGACCCCGACACAAAAAAAAAGTAGGAAATTGATCATTTGGTTTGGCAGTAAGTAAGGAAGTGCTGTCAATAAACTGAGGAGAAAAATGTCAGACAGGAAGAAACAGACCTGCTCAACTACTGGGATAATAGAAATGAAGAAAGTGTAGTCAGGCAAGTGCCAAGAAATGTACATCTACTGAGAAAAATTATTGCTAGATCCTGAGATGTTATTAATGGGAAATGATAGAAGATGAGAAGAACAGGAAGATATAAAAATGTTGATTTTTTTTTTTTTCACTGTTGAGATAAGGAATTATTCATTCTGCTATATGAGACTGTGGTGAAGTTACAACAAGCACAAAACACAGAGTTTTAGTCAGATTATTTGTAAAAATAGAGGCAGCATAACTGTAACAGAAGCAAGAAGAAGATAATTGGGAGGAGATTTACTGGACCACAGGGACTGGGAGAAATATTTGCCACACCACTGTCTTACCAAAATGAAGAAAAGAGGAGACAGGATTGCCCTTTGTAAGTGGTCTGGGAGGACAGATAGAAGTGACACATGAGAAAAAGCTGAAGTAAACCACAGAATCACAGAATGCTAAGGGGTTGGAATGGACCTTAAGGATCATCTAGTCCCAGTTTCCCCTTCCATGGGCAGGGACAGCTTCCACTCAACCAGGTTGCTCAAGGCCTTATCCAACCTTGCTTTGACTGGAGCATCCACAACATCCCTGAGCAACCTTTTCCAGTGTGTTACCACCTCACTGTAAAAGTTTTCTTCCTAATATCTAATCCAAATTTTCCCTCTTCCAGCTTGAACCCATTACTCCTTGTTTTATGACCTAAATGACCCTAAGAAATTGAGACTGGAGATTAGGACACTTCTGAGGGTGTGAAGTGAGATTATGAGGTGGTTTCTCAGAGGCAGTGGAAGGATTTGCACTCTGTGTGTGAGGGAAGGAGAGGGAATCCCTCTCCCTTTGCAAGACAAGAGGGTAAGGCATGGACCTACCCCTGTGGCTGGGTTAGGACACCTGGCACTCCAGCAGGGCTGGCCCAGGCATGGCCAGGGAGAGAAAGGAGAGGCTGTCAGTGCAGGACAAGATCCCCACCCATTCCCTGTGAACCAGGGAGGGATGGCAGCCTCTACTCCTGTGGGTGCACAAACAGGCTGAGGAAAGAAAGCTGAGAAATCCAAATGTAGCCTTGAGAAACCCTGAGCCATCTCTGCTGGCACTCAGCAGAGGGAATGCTGCAGCTCCTGCCCTGTCCTCTGACTGTGACTCCAGCAGGATCCCTGCAGGAGGGGCCACTCACAGTCCTGTGCATGAGGCCAGGGACTTCCCAGAGCTTACAACGACCTAAAACACGACTTTTTTCACTAAATTCTCAGTCATTTGTCTGAATTGGGCACGTTTCACTCCAAGTGGATCCAGTGAAGGCAAGGCCAGGCCAGGCCAGGCCAGGCCAGGCCCAGGGTTAAACCTTTGGTGATTTCTTCTGAAAACACAGCACTTATTTCCTTAATGAGATCCTAAATAGGAACAGGCTTTTTGAGTTTAACTGGAATCCTCTCATTGGAAATCAGCTTATTATGATCAAGAAATTTTTTTCTCAGTACTCTTTTATTGGTTTTTTTAAAAACCAATCACAAGAAAACAGCAATAGCCCAAAATAAAGAGTGCTGTGAAAATGGCTCTGCCAAATGCTTCTCTGACACATTTAACACCTCTCTAATAATGTTTTTTATAATTGTTTCAGAATGAAAATGTGCACCATAACAACCTGAAAATGGTTCATGCATATTCATGCCTTCCACGTGTTAACTGCTGGGGAATGTTCTCAGATTGCTTCACTTTATAAATTGTTACTTATTTACTGTGCCAGTTGGCGACTCTGGGGTGGCATATGTGAAACGAATTTGCAGTTTCTATTACAGTTAGTTGCAATTTTCCAATGAAACCCTTTCCAAATTAAAAGGAAAAACAACAAAAAAATAGGAATCACCCCGACCCATTAATCTGGAAGGCACGCTTTGTAAACACAATTGGTTCAGATGACCCAGCAGAACACTGATAGGGTTTTATGAGAAGCAATTTCCAAATATGCAGGAAGATCTCGTGGGTGATTTCTGGGTGCTCCAGAACAGCTCCACCGTGGGAGTAGTTCCCACGTGGCTCTAATCTGGCAAAATCCCTGTTGTAAACCAAGAAACTGAGTTTGGGGATTCCACCTCTTGTCAGAGGTCACCTCCTGGCTCTATAGCAGTAACATCCTGGCAATTGTCTCTCACTTTATTCTCAAACCTCCCAAAATCTGAGCTCCTGGGTCAGCAGCCAGGACCTTGCATCTCTGACTTACAACCCTGCTCACATAAAATACATTATGCAAAACTGATAATGATACATACATATAATTAGAGAAAACAAAGTCTTTCTGGAAATCCCACAGTAATTTCCTACTTCTAAAAGCAGACCTGGTTAAGAAAACCTTTATTCTTTTTCATCCACGAATAAAAATATTTTGCCTCAGCTTTACCATATTTATTTTTTCCTAAAATAATTAAAAATCATTAAAATTTCCTCAAGGCAGACTCTGAATTTAAAATACAATCATAAAAAACAGCTGCTGCAAATGTTTTTAAGATCCTGAAAATCTGAAACCTGAAATATGAAAGAATCAGATTCCTTGGTTCCCCTCTTTGGCTGGGTGGTATGGAACTGATTTCATAGCAGGAAAGGCAAATTCTTTTGAGGATCCAAACCCCTTTGAAAATAATGGGGAAATTACCACGTTTTGGATATGGCCCTCTATTATCAGAGCTGGTTTTATATAAGTGTGTACACAGACAGACCAAGAGAAAAACTGCACAGAATTTAATGGGACGGACTATGGAGTAGGTGGTGTTCAAAGTGTCTCCTCTGCAGCCTCTAAATGTGCTGTGTCTCTTGCTGTGCAGAATATTCAGCACATAAAAATAAACTTTCTTCCCTTTATTGTTCAGATGTTTGCAGGTCACCTTTCCACTCACTGGGAGAACTGAAACTCTCTTTTTTTCTCCAGTCATGTTCCATCTATCACACTGTACATCGAGAGAGGCGGGAGCAGATGTGTCAGACACAGAAAATGAGAGACAGAACAAAGAGAAATAGGCCCCTGAAGGAAAGAAAGAGAGAGGTTCTGAAAGCAGAAACAGAAGAAGTGAGATAAGGGACCCTAAAATAGACATAAATCAACAGAAAACCAAGTCCCTTGAAACAGAAGATAAAACACCCCCCTAAAGAGAGAAAGCAGCAAGGGACATCTGTCCATCAGAAGGACATATATGTCTCCAAGAATTTTAATATCATTCCAGCCACAAGATGAAAATCCATCTGTATCATTAATGAACATCTCACTAATCAGCCATTTCAAGCGCAATGTTTAACACAGGCTACAGGATGAACAGACTCTCCTTCAGCTCATCAGCCCTATGGTTCCACACCCACCTGGGAAAGGAGAAAGAAACAATCTATATGAGGTGCATAAAGACCTAGTAAACAGTTGATTGGAAGAGCAGGTTTTGGTTGATAGCTAAATATTTGATTTACTGTCTAAAAACCATTTTAGCACAGCACTTCAGATATTCTGCAGTCTGCTGTAATTTCATCTATGATAGATTGCAATGTTTCCCATAAAATGACAAGGAGCAATTGAATGAATCCAAACTCAGCTGAATGGGTCATCTAAGGCTGCTGGGAGTGAAAAGAACAAAGGGATGACACTGCACTAAAACAGATGCCTTTTTCAGTCAGATATCCAAGATCATCTGTTGTTTAAACACCTGCAGAGCTGAGAGTCCAAAGTGCAGTAAGATTTGGGTGACTTTCTTTGTTCAGAACTTGTTCCAGCTGAAGATTGTCCCCAGAGTGTGACAGGTCCCTGAGACAGCTAAACATGCTCCTCCCTCTCCTTTTACCTTGGGTTTTCATCCAGACTCAACTTTCTCATGGTTATTTTGGAGCTGTTGTTTTGCACTTATCTACACCCTTTGCTGAGGTAGCTGTTCCTAAAACAGAAGTGGAGGATGGGGAAGGGAAATTACCTGGATACCCTTAATTTTAGGTGGTACCCAAACTGAGCTTGTTAAATGGCAGGTGACAGAAGACACCTGAAGGATAAAAATGTGTCATCAGGCAGTGCTGAGGAACAGCTGTGAGTAAAGAAGCAAACAGATATTTTAAAACAGAAGAAAAACTGGCCTTCATCTTTTGATGTGTGTTTTTAACTCCAGCTTCCTTCTTTGGAAAGTGTCTTCTTGTTGTGCATGTTACATTACAAAATATATTCTTGACAGAGGTTGGGACTTGGGCACAGAAGCAATAGAGTTGTTGAAATGATTGAAAGAATGGCTCAAGCAATGGTTGGCAGCATTGACAGGCAGCTCTAAGCAAATGTCTATGTACTAAATGTCAGCTGTCAGCACATTATAAACCATGGAAATGATGAAAGAATTAATCACGAAATTGATACAATTTTTAATTTATTTATTTATCAGTGCTAGAAAATTCCTGAATGTCCTTGAAGGAATAGAAACTTGGACTTTATATTCTCTCAGATGTTACATGCCAGGCTTTGGTAGAGGAACAGGGAGGGAGAATAAAGGTCACTTTCAATCTGCTTCTTATTCATAACATTCAGCTTGAAGACCTGGCCGACCTGGCTATGATGGGTTGTTAAATGGATTGGCCTAGGGCAAGAAAATGAAAGTAAAATGTACTCTGAAAGTTTTGGGAACTTGGATCAGGGATTATTCCATCTGTTTAATGGCAGGACAGACACAATGTGGCTGATGAATGATGGAAGTGCTTTTTATCACTGTGGTGTTAATGACATAATGAAGGTCTTTTAAGAGAGCAAATGTGGTATTCTATAAATCTGCTCCTATACATTTTCTTTCATTTATCAATTATTAAAGGGATTTTCACCTTCTGTTCTAGAAATTGCTGCAGAGCTACCACATTGATTTAGGAGGGCTTTTAGCTGCTTTGATGTCTATTATATTTTACCACACTGGTGAGCAGGGTTTATTTCATCACATATTCTGTTTAAAAGGTTTCAATATTGATAAAATCTGGGAAGATAGGTATGTAATAAATTTTTTTATTTTAATAGGATTATTTCAGAGAACAAAGTGTGAGAAAAAGACTTGTACTAGACTTATACTTGATAATCAGTTTAACCCTTTTGAGGATATAACTCCTTGCAATCTGTTTAGCAGACAAGAGTGAGAGAAGACCCTTACCCCCACATCCTTCAAAAAAGATTTCTGCTTGTTCCATCTTTCAGCTGTTAAAAGTAATTTACTGAGAATTTTAGCAATCTGGACAATCTTAATCCTTTGCAATTAATCCTTCCTAAAATAAAAATAAAGTTACAGAGATGGGTTATTTTCTTATCACTGAAAATTATTGTTCCTCTTTCTTGATTTTGCCTTTTAATGCCCACTTTCATTTATTTAATCTTGCATTTCCCTTTCTTCTTTCAGCATTTCCTAAGCAATACTTAATAACAGATGATACACCAGTCTGAAATGTGCTATAAAGGAAAGACTATATTTGGAGGATAAAAGATGATATGAAAAATGGTTGTACTATTTTTATAGCCAGATCAAAAGAATGTGATGCAGTTACTGACACAGTTGCCTGGTGCTGTTAGGGACACTCTTGGGTGCCTTTCAGGAGACACCTGCTCTCCAGCTGTGAAGGGCTCAGGGGCCCTGTGGATCCTGTGTCAGACCTGACAGCCCAGTCCTGGTGTTTTGGATAATTTAGGGCATCTCAAATGGCACTGGGAAGAAGTGAACTGAGCCCAAAGTGGGATTTTTTTTTCTGAATTAGAAGCAAAGCATAAATATTTACAAACGGGCCTTTTGTCCCATCTCTCATTAGTCAGTAGAGACTTGGTGAGATTCAGGAATTCTGGAGTCTAAGGAACAACTCAGGTGACAAATTGTCCTTATCCACTCATGGTACCTCTAAAACTTCATTAATTTTATTCTGTGACTATCCCTGGCAATAAAAGAAACTCAGACATCCCCTTTATGATGTAGGCACTGACATTTAAGTGACTACAATATCGAGCTAAGTATCAGCCACAATTTCCTGGAAATGAACTATTCCAAGGTATGAACTATTTAAGCACCAGTGTAGATAACAAATTTGAGTCCTTGTTATCAGCTCTATGGAATTTGGACCAAGACAATTTGAGTGACTTTGCTGTTTCACCTGTGCTGTCCTCTCCACAAGCACAGGGATAAGAAGGCCCCCAGATAACCGTGGGCTAAGGTTGAGAGTGTCACTTTCCTGATTAAATGGCAATGTCACATTCTGTACCATGGATTGAATTATGGCATGTCCTACTCCCAGACCAAAGAGCATTAACTGGCTGTCCTCAGAAAGCCAGCTCTTCTGTCCCTCAGTATCACAACGTGTGGTCTTGCCTCACCTATCACCCAAAAGGAATATTTCATCTTGTAGTATATAATAAAGAAAATATTCTTCCCTGTTTCCTCTTTTCAGCATTAAAATGAATATATGGATGCAAACCTTACTTAGTAACCAGCAGAGGCTGACATTTTGAGCAACGCAGTTTTAGAATTAAGATAAAACCTAACTGGGCATAAAGAAATATTTCAGGGTGCAAAATTCATTTTGTGTTATTTTTTCCCAAAATGCCAAGGAACAAGAAAGTAAATATAGAATATAAAAGTATAATTATTTCTTTCTCTCTTATGCACATGTCCTCTTTCTTTCTCCAGACTCCTGATAAAATGAGAAATGGATCTCTTCTCTTTGTGACTCTTAAACTTGATGTGATCAAAACTACATTTCCTCATCCTAGAGGAATCTCACTGAACATAAACAAATAGCTTGTCAAACATATGTTTTACACTAGGAAGAACAAACAAACAAACACCTCCCCAGGCCACTTCCTGGCAGTTTACAGAACAAAAAAATTAATTATTTTTAAAAACTCAGAAATTTTCATCACAAACTTAAATGGATGCAAGTTAAAAGAAAAATTAATTAAAAAAAGATTTCAGTTCATCTACTATAGAAGAAGGACAAAGTGGCAATACAGTCCAACTGGATCATGGAAAAGACAGAGAAGAAAAATGGAAATCAAGTATGTCCAGAGCTAGAAAAGGATCTAGATACATGAGAATGGGATCTTAAGTAAAACTCTGGCACTTCACCTTAAGAACATCATTCTAGATCCTGAAATTCTTCAGGCCCATGATAACATCCCCAGAAATCCTCCCTAGATTCTCTTTCCTGCATCTCTTTCCAGAGCTGAGTAAATCCAAATCTGTGTGCACCCAGCTGGACTTACAGAATCCACTGAAATAACTGACCCAGCCACTGCAAAGGTCAAAGTTTTAGAGATGTGGTCAGAGAGAGATTATATTTGATGTTTCTTTAGGTAGGGCAAGCAGCAGTTCAAAGGCTGTGGTTCTGTCCATTGGGTCGGGATCATGGACCTCATGTTTGCCTGGAGTCCTGGGTCAGTCAGTCCATCCCAGTGTCCATCATTCCATCCCAGTGTCTGTCAGTCCATCCCAGTGTCTGTCAGTCCATCCCCATGTCCATCAGTCCATCCCAGTGTCCGTCAGTCCATCCCAGGGCTCAGCAGTCACTGCCAGTGGCACTGCCTGTGCCACCCTTGCAGAGCTGTTCCCTGAAGGGTCAGGGTGACAGCAGGGCCCATCAGCTCCCTCACCACCCTCTCCTGACTAGTGCCACCCCGTGGCATTCCTTTGGGAAACCCAGGCTGTCCTCCCCGTCCTGATTCCCTGCTCCTTCACCCCAGAGCTCACATGGCTGTGTCCTTCCCTCAGGATGGGAGCAGGGCTAGGCCCAGGCCGGACAGAGCCTCCCCCATATTGGGGTCAGGGCCTGGCTGGTGCCACCCCTGAGATCTGCCAGTGTCACCTCCTGGTGCCACCCGTGGGATCTGCCAGTGTCACCTCCTGGGGACAGATGGTCACTCCCAGGCTCCTGCTGAGTGGGACAGAGAGGCTGCAGGGACTGGGGGTGCTGAGGGGACTGGGGGGGCTGAGGGACGAGAAAAACATTGAGGGGCTGGAGCAGGTCCAGGGAAGGGAACAGAGCTGGGGAAGGGTCTGGAGCTCCAGGAATGGCTGAGGGAGCTGGGAAAGGGGCTCAGGATGGGGAAAAGGGGGATCAGGGGGCCCTGCACAACTCCCTGACAGGAGAGGGCAGCCAGGGGGAGTCGGGCTCTGCTCCCAGGGAACAGGGACAGGAGGAGAGGGAACAGCCTCAGGCTGGGCCAGAGGAGGATCAGGTTGGATATTTGGGAGAATTTCTTCACTGAAAAGGTGGCCAAGCATTGTAACCATCCCTGTAAGTGTTCAAAAGCCGTGTGGATGTGGCACTTGGGGACATGGTTTAGTGGTGAACATGGCTTAGCAGTGCTGGGTTCATGGCTGGAGTTGATGATCTTAGAGGTCTTTTCCAACATTATCAATCCTACCATCCTATAGGATACTCCTGTGAGAGATGGGAGAGGAAGCTCAATACCTTTCTCAGCCTCAGGGACACTCAACACAAAGATCCACAAAGATCTTAATCAAAAAGGAACTCTCTTGTTCGAAATGTATCTCTGTGTTGAAAAAAAAATCTGATTTTGTCTGTTTAGATGAAAACCCCAAGATGCACAACAATTCTGCACAGTGCACAGCAGGTGAAAATCCAAGCTTATGAACAGAAAGCACATTTAGATTAAAGAGTCCTGAACCAAAGTCTGCTCCAACTTAATAATGCACAATCATTGCTTTAAAACAGTTTTAAGTCATATCTTTTACTCTCTTTCAGAAGTACCTATTGCTGTGACCTTGCAAATAGTGCAGAAAAAATATGGAAGAAAGTAATCCTTACAAAAAAACCCATTCTTTTTTAGTCTAGTTTTCCAACAACTACTTAGTGGAGCAAAGGCTGAGTTCAGTTCCCAGTTCTGATATTTTCTAAATGCCCCTTTTTAAGCCAAAATTCAGCAGCTGTATTTATGATTGAAAAATCAGAGCGTGGGTCAGGCACTGTAATCACACAGCTGAGCTAATGATTTTGCTGCATAAAAAGGGTTGTGAGTAATGTATTAAAGAGTCACTATGGGTTTGGAATAAGAAGTCAAATGAGACCATTCAAATCAAATCATAGCAAAAAATCCCTTATCAACTAATTCAGAACTTTCCAGGCTTCAAATATTTTCCTGTAGTTCATTTCCCTATTGAGCTTTTGAAGCTTTCACATCTCAATCACTCCTGCAAATAGAAGCCATCTGAATTTCTCATTTCAGTCTCTTTGAGACCACTGTCAGGCAACCCTGTGGCCCACAGGATTCAGGCCCCAAAATGGGCATATCACCCTGATGGAAAAGTTATTTCTGTGATATTACCAGCAGACTGGCAGGGAGGCAAACTGCAATACAGATAGAAGTTCCAATGTGAATTTCAGTTGACATTTGCAATTGGGTTCTGATGCTTTGGGTGAGTTTGATACAAACTATTACACTTTTAAAAGATTATCTGAAATGAGCCCGGAAATCTATTGTTAATTGAGATGGCACAAGACCAGTGTTCCAGTTCTTGTGTCTAGAGAAATTCTGCACACTGGCCACAGCAGTGTGAGCCTCCATTAAATGTGTCCTGAAGTGTTAATTTGCCTCACTGAGTCTGAAAAGCCAAAAGTGGCACCACTGAGACCAATAGCCTTCAAAAGGGCTTCTGTGAACCAGCAAATCTGTTGCCCAGAGACACCTCATTCCTGCCCTGTTTATCACAGGTAAACACATCCTGCAGGAGGAGTAAAGAGGAGAAAGACTGAAGTCAATAAATCGCTTGGAAAATCTCTGAGCAGGGTATGTAACACTGCTCCCTCTTTAGCCAATGCCAAAGGGTCTAACATTCATTTTGCCTAATCTCCCAATTTATTAATTGCTCTCTTAATGAAGACACTGCTGGAAATCCCAGTACAAATACTGAAGGGTGAACAAAAAGGTGGCACATGAGAAGTGTTTATGTAATCACTTTCCACAGTGGATGATTTAGTAAAGGTGTGTCTTCATGATTCTCAGGTGGGGGGAGAATGCTGAATTACAGTTTCTGTGCTCCAGCACAGATAAATGGGATACCTCTATCTACAGAATTATAAGAGGCTACATTGCTGTGGTACAAGCAATGGGAATTCATTTTCTTCCAAGGTTTTTCTGACAAACATTCAGCCTTTCATTATAAAGCCATGATTTTCCTGCAAACCCTTTATCTATACTTTCTGAACTGAAAAGTCTAAAATTTACTGGTTGATCGGGCACCTTAGAATATAGATTGTTACTATAAAAGACTTAGGTATAAGAGAGTGAATGTGAAAATTTTGACTAATGGTGCCAATAAAATACTATGGGTAGGAGAGAACATAAAGAGGTGGCTGGGATTACCAAATGCCATTGTACAGAGAAAAGTTTTTACAGAAACCTTCTGTAGTTACTGTATGGCATAAGGTGATTGTGCAGCAAACATTAATAAAAAAATACTCCAGGCTAATAGAAATAAACAAAAAATAAGAACATGTGTTATCTTCTCAGTGAACCCAGATACCTACTGGGAGAAGGCAAGTAGAGTCATTAGCATTATTTGTGCATCATTATTACTTATAAGGAGGTTCATCATTGTATGTCTATATATTTAGGCCCTGTGGTTTTAGTGCTTGAAAACAGCTGCAAAATTCAGCTGACTTTTGCAGCAGACCCTGGAAAAAATCAGCCCCTGGCAGTAGAACTAGCTGTTTCTAAGAGAAGTTCAAAGAAGCAGTCATTAAGGAAAATGTCAGTTCTAAATTTATTTTCCCTGTTTCTTCCCTCTTTGTCATCTGCTGTGAATTGGTCCCCAATGGCTTTGCCATTTTACTTTCATCTGGACACAGATGTGATCATCTGTGAACAAGACTTACAGAGCACTGCCTTGGTAAGAACTTCTGCCCATTCAGGACTGGGTAAGAAAAGCAGTAATTCCAGGATTTTTGTGGTTTTGTGTCAAGATGGGTGTTTTCTTTATAAAAAGATTTGCAGCACATTCAGTAAATATGATGATTTATATATGTCTGAGTAGGTTGCTGGTGTGGGTGAAACACTGGAATCCACAAATATCAGAAGGAAGTCACCACCTGAGTTTAGGTTGGTCTCAAGACAGTTCATGCTGTTTAATTGCATGGACTTTTAGGTCATGATACCCAAACTACAGCTGGCTCATTCCTTCCATTCAGTACAACTGAAAGTCCTTCTTTAATTATTAAACGCCCTCAGAAATGCAATTTTTAGTCCCTCTTTGTCTTTAATGAGGCCAATGTGTTACTTTTCTGTCAGAGATATTTTTTTGCACACCTGCAGGACGACATAAACTTCTAAATCTTTCTTCATTCAGCATGATCTCCTCAGACTGGATCTATGTTCCAAGGACTTTATGCAGCTCAGGGCACCAGGAGGGGCAGAGGATGGCTGTCAGTGCAATGGCAGCAGTCAAACACTTTCTGCTCTTCCTGATCCTGCAGCTGTCTGCAAGTGGGAACTCCAGAACTTTTATCATTAGCAATGTAAGGCAGAGATCACACTGCTTAATTAAATTTATTCCTCTATTTATTCAGGCCTCTGAACAAATACAGACATATATTTACATATCTCTATATTAATATGTATTGATAAACACGTTTGACTGTTGTATGGCATCTAAATTTGTATTTATCCAAGCAGTGCAGAAAATTAGCTCATCAGGGCTCATCTGTCCTGTACTGAGAAATATTTTTAAAATTCCCAAGGAGCCTCAAACAACAACCCAGAACAACATAACCACAAAACTCAAGACCCCCTTTGTTTTGGGATGTTCCCACCTGAAAGTTCATCCAAACGTTCTCAGTGTTTAAAATTTACCACATTAAAACTGCAAATTAGACCCAAGAGTGCCTAAATTTAGATCTCTCCCATTCCTGTTTATAATCTGCATTTTAGAAAAAGGCAACAAAATAACATATAGAGCAATCATAACAAATAACTACATGTCTAATTATAGGTGACATTAATCTCAATTTTAGTAGTATACCTTCTGATGTTTGCTGTGATTTACATAAGTGTCAGTCATCAGGCTGGCTATTGATCCAGCACATCAATACAGCAGATGCTGCAGACTCATCTATTACTCACAGGATGAAGTTCCTGAGGGACTCACATCACATGTGTTTTACCGATTGAACAGGCAAAATAAGTCACTGAACAGTACAGGACTGAGTTAAAATCCAGAAGTTTCAGGGGTTTGTTTCAGGCTACTATAAAGATTGATGCTACCCACCAAGCTGAGCTTCCTCACACAACTGAAAGAGTTTAATACAGAGTTTAGGGCTTGTATCTAAATATTTTGTAGTCTTCCTAGTAAGGCTGAGTATGGAAGCTACTGTTAAAGAACAGTTACAGTTTTATGGGAACAGCCTGTTAAGATGCAAAAATGATTTGCACATGTTGTCCTCAGCTCCTCATGCATTTCTAAAGCAACAAGCTGAAAAGGCCTGATAATCATGAAACTGCATTTAATGTGCTATAAGTTGAATACCTTTCATAAATTCTAATAAATTCTTTTCATAATTTATTTGCATATTCTGCCCTGGGGATCTCATTTTTACCTATTAGAGAACTTGTCTAAGATCAGACAAAAGAACTTTTCTGTTCTACTGCCATGCTGAGTGGAATTCATTATTAAACACTGTGCTAGGTTAATCTGATTTGGGAAAAAAAATAAAGATGTAAGAGATGCTTTTATAAAGATAACTGAAATTAGATAACCGGAGGAAAAAGCCTACCAGAAGAAAACAGAAGCTTGTGAATTTTTATTTTCTTTTCCCCCAGAACTTTTCCTTTGAAGGCAGTGCAGATTTGGTTGACTGAACTGTCAGACTTGAACTATGTAGTGTGCAATGCCCAATACATTTCTTCATTTTCTTAAGAAAGTCAAGAAGCTGAATAGAGCTCCTTTGAGAAAAGGCCTTTGCAGCACAACTGTGGAACTGCACCTTAAGAACATCATTCTAGATCCTGAAATTCTTCAGGCCTATGGTAACATCTGCAGAAATCCTCCCTGGAACCACCTGAATCTCTTTCCAGAGTTGAGTAAATCCAAATCAGACTTCTGTATGCATCCACCTGGATTTATAGAATCCACTGAAATAACTGACCCAGCCACTGCAAAGGTCAAAGTTTTAGAGATGTGGTCAGAGAGAGATTATATTTGATGTTTCTTTAGGTAGGGCAGCCATCAGTTCAAAAGCTGTGGCTCTGTCTGTTCGTTTGGGATCATGGACTCTGTGTGTTCCCTGGTGCCCAGGGTCAGTCAGTGCATCCCAGGAGTCTGTCAGTCAGTGCCAGGACCACCCCTGGGGCTGGGGACAGGGGATCAGGGCTCCTGAGGGGGTGTCAGGTGCCCAGAGAGGCTTTCGGGATGTGCTGGGTGCCCAGGGTTTTGTGGGACACCGTTGCATGGCAGGGTTGGGGCCTCAGGAGACTCTGCTCAGGGTGTCTCTTGTCCTTTCATGGAGCACAGCNCTGGGTAATGCAGCTCTGCTGGCTGTGACATTACAGGTGACAGTGGGAGCACCCCCAGGGACAACACCAGCACTGCCTCTTGCAGCTGGACTGGGACAACTGGTCAGTGCACATGCACAGGGAGGGCTGAGATGGATGGGGAATGGGACAGATGCCCAGGGGGTTTCTAACACTGAATAAGGGCTGGGCCCCTCAGGGCAGGGCACGGTGCCACTCTCTGCGCTGGCGGGTGGAAAAGGCTCAGTGCTCCCAGTGGTGCCGGAGAGGCTTTGGGCATGTGGAGGTACCCCTGGTTCCATGAAATGGCAGAGATGGGACCTCAGGAGTCTCTACTCCTTGTGTAGTCTCTTGCCCTTTCATGGGGCACAGCCCAGCCAGGGGTTGGCCATCTGGGTGGCTTGGGCAGGATGGGCCCTGTGCTGTCTCCAGCCAGGCACTGCAGTCCCTTCAAGCCTGTCCACCCAGACCTGCTGGATAAACCTTTCTCCCATCTCCTCCAGGCCATGGCTATGGCAATCACACTCTTTGTGACTGTGCTGGTCCTCCTGCTCAAGCAGACAAAAGACCTACGGATTGATATGGTCGCAGCCCAGCGAATGCGGGAGCGCGAGGAGTTCCTGCGCCAGGAGATGATGAAGCTGCTGCAGGAGCTTGAGTGGATCAAGCCCGCACAAGAAACCCCGATCCTCTCTGGGTTGCACTTCTGCCTCTTCTGGGCTATTGCAGCAGTCATGATCATAGAGTTCTACTGGCTGACCCGGAGAATGAAGTTTGCATCTTGCAGCTGCAATGTGCAGGACAGCTCTGGCAACAAGGAGGATGATGAGGAAAAGGAGGAAAAGCTCAAGGAACCACGCGACAGTGTCAAGTTGCTTTCTGCGCCCAACCTGTTGCCCATGCAGGAACTGCCTGACATATGCAAGGATGTGGAGAAGATGAT
>VZRX01018434.1:18758-52133 GCA_013398075.1 Notiomystis cincta | reverse complement strand
AAAAAATCCTGCTTTGTGTAAAAGTTTCTCTATAGAAATTATTTTATCTTTTTCTTTCCATTATTCTCCATCCCTCTAATCTAGAATAATCTATTCTACTCTTCTGATCTCATTACTTCTCTATTACACCATATATTGGGGTTTGTTTTGGTTTTTAGGTAAAATTGCTGTTCAATTTTCTTGATGTCTTCGTTATTTTTAAACGCTTCCTTCTTTTCTCTTTTAATTTGTAGATGTGTCCTTTCTAAGTTTTATATAATTTTTCTTCCATTTCACTCCTAGTGTACGTGGGTATCTCTTGGGTATAAAATCAGATAGGCATCTAAATATTTATAAAATATTTTCTGAGTAAATAATCACTTCATAACCATGAATGTTAGGTAATATTTGGAAGCTCAGAATTTATTTTTCATACAAGGGTACACCTCTTTTTTTGAGCCCCAGGGTGCCGTATCATGAGAGAATATCAGCCATTGAATTCTCTCTGTGTAGAAAATTTGACTTTGGTTCTTACTGGAATCAATATTGTCACTGGGTACAAGTAGATGCATCTTAACAAATTCAATTCCACTCCAGAGGTGAAGAACTAACAGAAACACTCTGTATCTTTTTCACATTAAAAAACTGAAATATGGTGGCTTTGTAAAGTTGATATATCAGTTTGAAGTTTAAATATTTATGGAGTTCATTTTTTTGCATGTGGATCAGACATGAGTCCAAAGAGCATGGTGAATATAATCACCCCACATGTACCATGGTTATGGAATTTCTCATATCCCAACAATTTACTTTTCTTCCTGATTGCTTTGTAAATGACAATACAAATAAATTCTGGACATTTTTAAACTATATTTTTTACTTCAGGACTTTTGCTGTTGATAAAGCAAGGAGTGAGAAATTGTTTCTAAGCCTATTGCAGTCAACAGCAACAAAATCAGATTTTCTTGGCCTAGGACCTGCCCCAAAGCAAAAGAATAAGTTCTTTAGTGGTAGGAGTTAGCTCCAGTGGCAATCCATTCCTTCCCCATTGGATAAAAACACATAGTGTAATTAATCAGATAAAATGGGTATTTTTAAATTCAGCCTGGAGTGGAAGGCAAAGCATGTACACACCCATGAATTTTGGAGAGTTATAGTCCATATTTACATTATCAAGGAGTGTGGGCTGATGGAAGTGAATCTTTAAACAAAATTTTGTGAAGAGGCCTGTGGTTTGTGATGGATTTTTGCTTGGCCGTGGTATAGCCTGGAATACTCAGTATGAATTTATGTGACATTTTCATCAATGTGGTAATACAGCCAAAAGCAATATAACCCTAGAAATCATGGAAAAGACTGGTATTTCTGACAGATGTCGAGGGAGGAAAGTGATCTTACCTCTGTCATACTTGCCTTACCCACAGGCTGGCCACTGCTCCTGCCCAAGTATGTGAGTGAAATTGAGCATTTAATAAAACACTAATTAAAGTAAATACTATAAAAGCATTAACCTCCATAAGGTGTTTAAATTGAATTCCTGGGTACTTTGGCCTCACTCCAGCTCCCAATAAGTTCCGATCTAACGGTATCAGATCACCAATTCAAAGACTCTGATTTTAGTTTATGGAATATTCCCGTTAATAACGATACCTTAGACATCCATTAAGTCTGGAACATTAATTTTATGGAAAAGTTCCAATACAACTCCATTAGATTTTTTTAAAGCTAAATTAGCAGCATAGGCTTTTAACAAATGTCATAAATAGCTATATTTAATGGAAAGATTACCCAAATTAAAACCAGACCAAAACAGAAATTACAACTCTGTCTGTTTAAGTCCTGACCTTCAGAATCCTCTTAAAAATTACAAGCTGAGTGAAGACATGAGTGTTTCAAACTTCTGGTTTGTTTGTCATATGTGCTAGAAAAATAGATGATTTAGGAAAGAGCAATGTGCTTTTGTCTTCTCTGGTAGGTGAAATCCTTTACTTACTCAGATTACTACAGTACTTTTGAAAATGTAATTGTCTTATAAATGTGTAGTGTTTGACACTACCCATTTAAAATACCATGACAATCTATACATAATCCAGACATTCTATTTTCCATCTTTTTTTTTTATTTATTTTTTTAATTAGATAATTTTTAGGATTATTTTCCAAACAGAATGATTCCTAAATCAATAAGTGTAAACTATTGAGTCCACCTGTTTCTGCACTGATTTCTGACTGGTAAGTCACTTTTAGCCAATGCAAGAGATGAGGAGAAGGATGAGGATTATGCCTTCCAATTTCATGAGAATCAGTTCCTGGGGAATAGGGGGATGATTTGAGCCAGATTCATTCCCATGGTGGTGGACTGAGTGAGGTAAAGGACACAGAAAACCAAGCTCCAGTCTCTTCACTCCTCCTATCTTCATTATTATCCCATTTGAACCACCTAGCACTTTTCTGTTCAAGTGTTACTCAGAGTGAAGACGTTCAAAACAGCCCAAAAGGTTTTAACTCTGTCAGGTTGAGCCACTACTGAGTTTCCACCAACTAATATCAAATATATACAGGACTGATGTTATTAAATCAAATTCCTCCAAACTGGACTTCCTTATTAGATCTCGGTGAGATTGAAACTCTGAGCCAAAAATAGAATGTGTTCCTTTCACATCTATGTGTGTCAGACTGTGAGAAATGTTAGTTAGAATTTTCTTATAATGTAAATAAACAATGAAATGTAAAATAACTCAAACCATGTGATATATTTTAATGTACAAAGCAGTTGGGGCAGAATTAACACTGAACTTTTGGCTTTAACATTGCATTTACTAGCTTCCAAGAACTAGCTTTTAGTGATTATGTGTTCTCAGCTGTTGCATGCTCATTTTTCAGTCATAAGTTTCTAATAACACTAATCAGATATAGAATTTCTTATTTTTGCATAATGAAATGTTTTCATATATGTCACATAATGCTTTCTTTTTTCTTTGTTTATTTTTTTCTTTTGGAAAGAAAAAGAAGTTTCATAACTCTGGTTCCTGTCCCTGACCTGTTGTCAAGGCTTTGATGTGGAGAGAGGCACAAACTGAAGTCACTGCATCCATGCAACTTTGGAAAAAATTGTAATTTTTTGTGTTATGAGGGAAAACAAGAGTCACTGGAACTGAGTTCCTCCTTACACGAATTATAGTGACTCTTTCTGTGTTGAGTGTCTTAATAGATTTCCATCAATTAATATTACCAATATTGGCATCAATATTACTCCTCCAGAAAAAATTCTCCATGGAAATATATCTTCCCTGTTCTGAAACACTGCAGTGAAATAAAGAGTTGCTTTCCTGGAAATACAACATCCCTAAAATGATATCCCCACTATGGGGGAACTGTGTTAATGTGAACCATTGAGGTGATCCACTTAAATTTATAAGCCATGTGGAGCTCCATACTCTGGAGATGGGAAGTCAAATCTGCTGAAAGCTGAATAAGAAATTTGTTATTTCTGTCTAAACTCCCTGCCCATAGTTACACCTTGTGCCTTGAGTTACTGGATAAACAAGATACACAAGCTGAAGAATCCATTCCCTCAGGAACTTTCAGAGTTTGGCACCGTTTCTGCCTTTCTAAGGGAGGTGATTTGTTTTTACACACAATAGGTCATTTCCTCCACTCAGACACAAGACAACTTTACACCTATCATTCCTCAGGTTAAAAAAGGGTTGAGAGTGCTGCTTGTCCCTCATACAAAAGCACATTAAGCAGAACATCCTTTACAGGATTAGAATCTTAAACATGGTAAAAACCACCCAGGTTTAAGCAGGAAAAATGAGTAAATATTAAATAATATATATAATAATTTGGAGTCCATCAGCAAGGTTTTTAAACATGCAGGGATTGTGTTATTTTTTATTAACATGAAAATCTGCAAGGTAAACGCCGTAAATGGAACTTTGAAATTTTTAATTCACTTTAAATAGTGACACTAAATGACCACAGCTCTGACTGTTCTTCTGTGTACAGCAGCTCAAGTAAACGTTTTGTGGTTCAAATATCAGAAATATGGCAGTAGAGTCTACACCTTTAAACTTCACTAGAACAAAAAAGGTTTCTCAGAGACATTGGATGAAGTTTCTAGCTAGAAATACAGTGAAATTCTAGCTAGATTTCAGTGTCTTTTTGGGATGCATATGGAAGTTTTCTCATCAGTCAACACCCAATCTACGTGAGACTATAAATCTTCAATATTAGAACATCAGTTGTACCTCAGTGCACCTTCCTGCATTGCCTGAAAGTTCTCTAAACTAAAGCTTTTAATTTTACTTCAACAAGAGGCTTGATCCAGATCTCAGTGGAATTAACAGGAGTATTTCTGTTAACTTAGGCAGGGGCAGAGTCAGGGCCAAGGTCAACAATATTGATTTGCTTTAGCTTCAGGCAGACTTCCTCCTTTTTCAAGAGTAAATCTCACTCCACCTTGCTTGGAATTCAACAACCACGTGTAAAGCTTGGAACTTTGCAGTTTCTCCTAACGACCTCTGAGCACCTAATGTGGGTGTGTGCATGCCCTGTCCTCAGACAGAGCTCAAGGTCACCTTGGATAGCATTTATTTCTCTGTAAATGAGACTGGGAAGTTCTTTGGGCTAGAGCTTGATGCAAACTATTCTGTCACCACCTTTTCTTTGAAAAGTAATTAAACATTTTTTTGGCTTATCCACAAGATCTTCAGTAGGTGCTTTGCATTTCTGTTAATATAATTGCCTAGACAAACTAAATCACAGAATAGAAATGACAAAAACTTTTTCCTGCCAAACTTTCAAATCTGGTTAATTTTCTGTCTGTCTGGACCCCTTCTCTTTTATCTCTCCAGCCTTCCTTTGGATCCTGTCTGCCTTTTGGCAGACTTAGAGAAGCATGAAACGGTACCTTCAGCACATCAACACAAAAATGTTAGCAAGATGATGACAGATATTTCCCAGTTCCTCACATTTCAAGGTCTTGATTTGTTAATTCAGGATTTTTCTTTTTCCTTGTACTTCATGTGTCACTTTGGTCACCAATACAGAAAACTTCCAGTGCCACAGGTTATTGATATTAGTAGAATTCATAAAATTAAGGTTAAGCCAGGACCAACCAATCTAAGATGGATGTGATCACAATGTTTAAATGGGGATAAAAGCAGTAATTATTCTGTAAGTTGAAAATAACAAGCAACATATTTTAAAACCATGCAAGATTCCTAAAGTTAAACATAATTCTCAAGGAAGAATAGTAAAGGACCAGGGAGAGCACTTCTTTCTTTTTACACTCTGCAGGATTTTTTTTTTTAAAAATATTGAAAAAATACACCTTAAGAGTCAAACTTGACATTGTACTAAATGTTTTAATATGTGGGCATATGTACTTTTATAACTGTAAGTGTAAAAATATTATTGTCACAGTCTCTCTGAGTCTGCAACTATGCCATAGGTGCCTGACTGAAAATCAGTGAAATTTAAATTCCTCAGTTAGATGGTTCTGAAATTTTTTCTCTCCTTTTCACAGAACATTCTTAGGACCAGCATTTCAATTTCCATGACTGGAGAGATATGTAATACTAACGTCTTTGGGTAAAGATAATGAGCCCTAAAGAAGTTATAAAGAAAGCCAAGGAGCCAGAAGGGGAAAAAAATATAAGAAGAAGATGGCCAAGAGGGAGAAAATATAGATTTCCAACAAAATGTCTGGCAGAATGCCCAGACAGAATTTTCCATATGCATCAAGGTCAGGCATCACAAGTTTTTCTGAAGATAAATCCTGTGTATAAAATAGATATCTAAACAAGCAACAGAAGATACTTCCTCTCTCTTTCCTGTGGATATTGTGGCTGCTAATTCGAGCTTTTGGGCAGTGATGGAGGCAGCTTGTGCCAGTTAGGAAGTTACAGAGTAACACTGGAATCAGCAAACATGGAATCAGCAAACATGGAATCAGCAAATGTGAGATGCAGGCAGCAAGCTCAGTGCAGGAACCCAAGGGAACCTGGCAAACCATGGAAAGGAAAAGGCACACTGGGACCAGAAAAACATTGCAGTTCCATCTAGGGTGGTCCTGGGCAAGAACTCAAATGATAGTAATACAAAACTTTCATGGGGCAGGAACATCAGCTCAACTCTCTTATTCTCTCTGTTATATCTAATGTGTGGAATTCAAATTTTACTTTAAATGGTGCAACAGTTATAGAGATGCCACAGAAGGTGACAGGTTTATAAGTATTCTGTGAATTATCCATCTTTATGTGTGGCATTCTTTTTGACACGTCATGTTTGCATGTAACATTTTATTTTTTAATGAAGTAAGAATCTAAGCATTCATACAGATTTCTTACTGTCCCTGCCTTTAGGAATCCCATTCCTTGAAAAATGGCAGGAAATGAACCTTTTCTGATGCATGGCAATCCTTCCCATCCCATCTCTGTATTTGTGGTACCCTCCAGTACTTTAAAGTACTTCCACAAAGAGTCACTTGGAATCAGCCCATGAAGTGCAGATGGGGGAGCTTGTGTGAGTGAGCTGGGAACAAGGCAAGTGGTGGCTCATGCTGTCAGCCAGCAGTGACTATTTGTAAGGCTTGGAAAGTATGGAAATTATTGTAAGAGTGGTTCATCTTAACATTTACAGCCTAGCAAGTAGGTGATGGAGACCTCATCTGATTACAGTTTACTTGGGGTAAGTATCATTCAGTAGCATTAAACTAGATTATGGAATTAAATAGAGGAAGTGCTTTCCTCTTTGGTCTGCTTCATTATCCCTTTGAGTCCTCTGTGAGTTCCCTCTGATGTTCTCCAAAGTGCTTTGCTTTTCCTATTCCTGCCTTTTTCTAGAATAATTTATTTCATGTAAATAAATTCCAATCTGATTCTCCAGGCCTGAATGATTGGGAAAGTCTCTTACAGTTTGAATGCTTACACTAACCTCCTAAAATTTTAAATTTACCTCAGAACCTCTTAATCTTTCTGATTCTTCTTTCACAACGATATCATCCCAAACACATGCATAAAAATAATATATTTGTCTATATGTGATTAGGAATATCACTCTTCCAGGTGCAAACAGTATGTTAGCATATGTTGCTACCTGTTGGCTGGGTAATAAGAGGCATGATTGGTCTGTTTTGAAGCAGCTTCACATAAGGCAAAAAAATAAACTGCCTTCTTAATATGATAAGAGAAATCTGAATTTGGCTATGTTGTAACTTAGAGCACCTCACACATGTTCTGTGAAGATAGAAGTTTAGGGTTCTGAAAGATTCCCTCTGAGTGGAATGAGTGGCTCTTTGCACTGCTGAGAAGCAGAATGCAGCTCTAGGGATCATTATGCAAATGATCAGAGAGTGTGAAAATCAGAGAGTCTGCACTAAGTTCCTGCTGGATCTGACTTCTTAATATCAGTCCTCAGTTTGTTGCCTGCTGGCAAAACCATCTTGATAAATGCAAAACTTACACCTTTACAGACTCTCCTTAAGTTCTTGAAATTATGTGAGGTGTATAATTTAAGTAGGAAAATCAAAAGCACAGCTACAGGACCACTTTCTGTTGGTTTATACAGAAACTGTTCCATAAAGCAGCAGCCACAAACAGATCTGTAACTTGCAATAGTTTTTAAGACATTGATCCAGTTTCTGCTTTTACTTTCCTAAGTATTATCAGTGTTCATGAACTCTTTCCAGTAGTGAAGGAGTTAATGCAAGTTCCAATTAACACCTGGTGGAAAACTGGCCCAGCTGTAGAAGATAAAAGATGAGGAACAGGTGAGGTAAATTTTCCTTGGTGTGAGGAGCCAATTCGGTTTTGTTGTGCCCCAGCAATGGTTGTCAGAGGCACACGGGGAGGGCTTGCAGGGTGTCATGTGCAGGAGGCACCTTGGAGGAGCCTCGCTTTTGGGAGGACTTGGCCTGGCAACACCTCAACAGGGAGAGGCATGAGGAGACACAGAACTGCCCAGAGGCTTCTCCACCCACAGGGAGAAAGGTTGGACAAGGCCAAAAGTCTCCTGTCAGGAGGTAGGTTTGGGGAGGAGACAGGGGCATGGGAAGTAACTGCAGCAGGAGCTCTGGGGGTGTCTGAAACTGGGGGGTTGAGTGTGTGCTTTTGGCTTGGGGCTGTTCTGAAACTGTGCTTTTGACTTGGGGCTTTTACAGTCTTTTGCTTTTTGCCCTCACTGTCTGTCCTGCCCTCATGTCTGTCCTGCCTCCCTGTGCCCCTCTGCCATTGTCTCTGCGTCCCTGCCTGAGCCGCTCGTGTCCAGCCCTGCCCCATCTGAGCCAGGCCACTGCTCACCCTCACTGCCACCCTCCTGCCCCTCCTGCCCCTCACCTCGTGCCCACTCTCCCATCCCTGCAGGTGCCATCCCCGGGCAGGCAGAGTGCACAGCCCCTGCCTCATGGACACTGACATCACTCCCTGACCTCCATGGTAATGCCTTCTTTTCCTCTCTGTCTCCTCTCCCCTCCAACACCCCCCATTCCTTTCCCATTTTTCTTCCTCTTGCTCTGTCTTTTCCAGCCCTCTTTAGCAGGATAACTCCTTTTTATTTCGTTTTTCCTTTGCCAGTAAACGACTCTCACATACAATGTTTTTCTCATTTGACTTAATTTCGTTCTGTCTATTTTTGGAGAACTCCTTGGAGTTCCCCACAGTGGAAGAAATATTGTGACATGAATCAATTTTGGAAAGAGCAGAAGTGGTCTGGTTTGAGAGGAACCTTGTTCTTGCAGACTTCCAGGATGGCATCTGGAGGCTCTGGAAAACACCTGCTGAATGTGTTGCACCTGTGGCAGTGCAGAGGTGGTGGTTGCTGCTGCATCTGAGAGTGCCTGGAGGTTCAAAAGGAAAACTTGACGATTCAAATTCTTTATAATAGTAGAATGTATTGTACTGTGCATCCTGAGGGAGATTAGATCCTCTAGAAATCCTTAAAATCTCTAAAGGATCAGATGCAGACTAAGAGCTTTGAGGCTGATTGCACTTAAGAAGCAAAGAATTGATGGTAGTTAGATGGCAATTTCTGTTTTAGGAATAAGATCACTATTTTAGGTGTAATTTTTAGAAGAAACTGGACTTGTCACTTGAGTTTGCAGCCTGTTGTGCTCAGATGTGGTTGTGGTTTGCTCATGGGAAGCTTTTCTGGACCTGTTAACTTTTGGAATTCTTGGCTCTGTTTTGTATCAGCTGGCTTTGTGTTCCCTCCTTTACTTTGCTAATAGCTGTTTTAAAAGTTAAACTTTTGCATAAAATGTTGAAATTCAAAACATTTTTTGTCAAAACCTTTCTAACCGGTAATAAATGTAGAATTCTGTTTCTTCTTGTGTCAGTATCTTATCCTGTAACTTGCAGGACTAAAGAAGTCCCAATTACTTCTTATTTTCTAGACTGACTTGGGTGACTTTATGACACTTCCAGTGTCTTGGGTGACTTTAGGATACTGTATCCCCTGTAGTCTGCTTTATGTTTTTTTCACCTTCCTCCAAGAAATTCCTTTAATTTGGTGGGAGGAGGGAAGTGCTGAAACCTGCCTTCTTTAGAGGAGACAGTAATTTCAGGATGTTTCCTCCTAATCTGTCTCAAACCGAGACAAATAGGTTCAAAATCAAGTCTCTGTTATTAATTAATTAATTCTCTGGACCAGGAGTCCCACAAATGGATCAGGGCACCTTTTCTTGAGAAATGCTGCGTAACTCTATAACTTTCCAAACCTAAATATCAAAATCTAAGTTTTGAACTGCTGCTAGCTTCTGTTGCATATGTTTCTTATGTGCATGTTACTCATGAACATATGAAATAGGAAAGGCAACAAATAGACATGGTAACAGCAGTGTGTTCTAGCACAGCTGTTTATTGTATAGAAACACTTGTTCCCTAATCACAGGGAAACTTTTTTTGCATAATCTCATTCTTTTGTAAATATTTTGAGTAAGTTTTAGCTTTTCATGTAAGAGAACTAAAGTAGTAGTGTCTGGGATTTCTGATTTTATAAGTAAATAATATATTTATTCTGTGACTTTAGAAAAGTTGCTTGACCTACTTGTGCCTCATTCAATCCAACTGTAAAATTGGATGAAACCTAGGGCTGCAAAAAATCCCTAAATGCTGTAGTGAAGCTTAATTTAGCTGAATACTGTAACCTGGTGCACAGGTAAGCACTGTAAGTGATCAGTGTTCCAGTACACTGATCCACTGAGCAAATATGGCACTGCAGGTAAAAGGGAAGGCTTTAAAGTATTTTTTGCAATACTTCTACATAACGCTCCTGAATGCCAGTGTTGTTTCTCAAATGAGTCTAACACCTGTGGAGCCAGCCCTCTATGCTTTTTCTCCTCCCCAAAACTTCCTTCACTAACAGCATCAGAGAAGCTTTGTGCACATGAAATCACAGACACAGAGATGATGCTTTAACAGCAGAAAAGCACCTCCATGGAAAGCAGTGGAAATGCAGGATGCAAGTTCCTACACGTTCCTTCATCTAAGCAGCCATGCACACCAGTAAAGAGTAGCTGATGTTGACAGAGAAAACCACATTTACTTGTGAGTTCAACCAGCATTCTTACCTCCTTCTTGTCTCCTTTTGATTGCCATGGTTCTTTAGGACAGCCATAGTGAGACTCAGGAAGCAAGGGATTATTCTTCTTTCTGCTCTGTTCCTTCTAGGGTTCAACCTGAAGATTTATGATAATGCTTTTGTTGGCTGGTGTTATTAGAAAATTCTCAGAATGCTGAGAGCCTGAGACCTGGAAGGAGCTATGTGTAACTTAGAGGGCAATGTAAGGCAAGAATTTACCTGAGGAAGAAAGCTTGAGCTTTTCATGGCTGATGGACCGGGCAGTCTTGTTTTCCATTCCCCCAGAACATGTCCTATGGGAGTATTACCAGCTGTCACAGCCTTGAAGAGTTTTTCACTCTTAAAGACCTTTCTCTGTTCTGTAGCTTAGTTTCTTTGCTCTTGATTGTAGGAACCTAATGGAAAGAGTATAAAAATGGCAATCTTTATTCACCTACAAAATCATAGAATATCCTGAGCTGGAAGGAACCCACAAGGATCATTGAAGTCAAGCTCCTGGCCCAGCACAGGACAGTCCCAAGAGTCCCACCAGGAGCAATGTCCAAAGGCTCCTTGAGCTCTGTCAGGTTTGGTGCTGTGACCACTGCCCTGGGGAGCCTGTTCAGTGCCCAGCCACCCTCTGGGTGAAAAACCCTTTCCTAATATGCAACCAAACCCTGACTCAGCCTCCTGTTGTTCCCTCAGGTCCTGTCACTGGGCACCAGAGGGCAGAGAGCAGAGTCTGCCCCTCTTACTTTCCTGAGGAAGCTGCAGAGTACAGTGACTCCTCAGTGTCCTCTTCTCCAGGCTGAACAAACCCAATGATCTCAATCATTCCTTATATTGCCTCCCTCCAGGGCCTTTCAGCACCTTCACAGCCCTTCTAACAGCTTTACATCTCCCTGTTATTGTGGTGCCCCAAACTGCCCCCAGCACTCAAGGTGAGGCCACTCCAGTGCAAAGAGGACAGTCCCCTCCCTGGCCTGGCTGGTGATGCTGTGCCTGGTGTCCCCCAGGACAGGGATGTCCCTCCTGGCTGCCAGGGCACTGCTGGCTCACATTCAGCTGGCCAGGACCCCCAGGCACCTTTCTGCAGTGCTGCTCTCCAGCCTCTCCTTCACATGGAGGTGAAGCCTTCCTGTGCCCCCAGCATTTGTGCTGAGGAATCTTGCATGTTATCCCTGTGTTAGCCCAACTGTGTGTAACAGTTGGGCTGTTCCCAGCAGAGGAAGTGCAGATGGTGACTCCTGGCAGGCAGTGTTATTGAAAGACATTATGCTGTATGTGTACAGGTTGTTAAGCTGACAGCTTTTGTGCAGTTTAGGCTGCTGAGATTTTCAAAATCAGAAAATTGCTGTTTGCAAGTCAGAGGTCAGCTGGTTCTTTAGAAGACTTAAATCTCTTAGTCCTGTAGCAATGGTGCCATATGGTCCTCACTGCTTTTTG
Organism: Notiomystis cincta; assembly: GCA_013398075.1. Taxonomy (NCBI): domain Eukaryota; kingdom Metazoa; phylum Chordata; class Aves; order Passeriformes; family Notiomystidae; genus Notiomystis; species Notiomystis cincta. The sequence continues at coordinate 40,149 of VZRX01018434.1, read as the reverse complement.
CCTTGAAATAATAGTCAGGAGATTCAAAAGCCAGTTGTAATCAGGTTGCAGTGAGGTACAGATGCATTCCTTTGAGCCTGTTAGATATACAGGATGTAATGCAGCATCAAACTAGTCCAAATCTCCCCTAATCAATACCTGGAAAGTCAAAGGAGCTTTCTGATTGTGAATGATCTATCTTGGTACAAAAAGTGGGAATTTCATGTGCCTGTTCACAGTCCATAATTGAAAGGCACCTCCACTGGGGATGAGGTATTTCAAAGGGGTACTGCTGGTAATGGGGTTAAATCCATTTTTGTGATTAAAAAGAAGTAACCAGCATAGTAATGACACTTCCAATTGAAGAATTGCAGATAGCCCTTTGGGCAGAGCAAACTCATACAATGAAATTATGAACATGAGCACAAAAGAGCAAAATGGGATCTCTGAGAAAGAGGAGGATGACCTGTACTTGAGAGGAAATTACCTTTTGCATGGCTATTCTGTTGGGAGGAGGAAGCTGGCTACTAACAAAGGCTGAAATGAGGGCTGCCAGTGGATGTGTGTGATATGTGCTAGACCTTTTGTCAGGAGGAAATACCATCAGCTATGTGAGCAGCAACTCCCTCTATTTCATTTTGCAGTGTGCCAGAGCCTGCAGCTGAGTGCTCTGAGTGTGGAAGAGCACAGTATCCTTGTGGCCCCCCTTATGTTTGGGAGGAGGAATGCTGGCATAGTGAATACCACCCCTCATCCTTCTCAATTCCTGGGAAAGAGGAATGACTGCCTCATGTCCTAGTTGACCTAGCTTTTAATAAATTGAAGACTGTAACTCTTAATTAAGATGATAGGAAACTAGAACAGATTAAACTAAACTGTTACTTATACTGTAGATATGAGAAAACATGAATTTTATACAACAATTTGGAAGGTATAAAGCTTAAACAATGCCAAAGGGACAGAAACTGAAGATAAAAGGAAATCTGAGATGGATAGCAGAAGATTAATATGTGAAACCTACTAAGGACATGGATGAGCTGCTTAAGGAACAGGATGGAAGAAACCTATTCTGAAGGTTTTTAAAAATGAAATAAACACTAGCACAAAGCCCATGTCAATATACATGAGTATGTGAGGAAGGACTAAAAATCTGTAATACTGATGTTAGCTTCTATGGTGGTGTAGATAATTCTGTCATCCTAATTTTAAAATTAGTTCTTTAGTAATGTTTACCTTCACAATAAAGATGAGAAACTGCCATCTGATAAACCAAGTACTTATGAGATGCAATACTGTGGCCATTTGTTTTGGTTTTCCTTCCTATTTATCCTGATCTATTACTGAACATGAAAACATAGAAACCAAGGCACATATTCTTCCATCCATATATCTTTATTTAGCCTGTGTAAAGAAAGAAAAAATGTTTCTCTCCTGCTGTGGCAGTGACAAATTCATAAATTGGTGGTTCTTTGATAACAGGCTTATATCAAGTAAAGTAGGTGTGGAGAAAGCTGGTTGATGAAGCAATACCTGAGTGATCAATTATCAGCTCTATTAGAAGATGCTGCTGCTTGAAATAAGAATTTAATTCCAATGGGCAGTGTGGTTTATGTAAGCTGTATCTTAAATTGCATCTCTTATGGGTCAGTTTGGGGGATTTTTTGAGGCTGATTGATTAAACCTCAAAATTGTCTAAGGTCCTGTGACAGATCACAGTGAAAGTTACAGAGGGTCCTTAGGCTTACAGAGTTCCATTCTAATCACTACCTACTGAAAGGCTTTTCTTTTGTAAGTATTTTGTACCACAAGTTTTGATGAGCCCCAAAAATATTTAGGCTATTTATTCTCCTTTGCAATGATACTGATAAATTCCACCTATGCCTCAGAGAGTCTGGTATAACTGGCTTAATATTCCAACTTGCTCTTGAGCTGAACTTCCATTAAACAGATTGGATACAGTGATAGAAATTTTGAGTAGAACTTGAAATATGTACCCTAAGAAAAGTTTCCTTCCATTCCCTCATGCAGACACTCAAATAAACACCCCAAGAAAATATTTGGGTTGCTGATAATATAAAAGAGCATGATTACCTGCACTCCATTTAAAGTGTCTATGGACACAGGACTTTTAGTTTTTCAAGGTTTTTAATATGCAAGTTGTTATCTAAATAACTCAAGACATTATCATTCCACTCTGTTATTTCTACCCTCTTAATCAGCAAGCATTTTTGTGTGTTGGGTGCTGCCTCTGACTTATTTATTGGCAGGAGGTTTAAATCTATATTAACCTAAATCACTGTGTGCAATTCATAATATTTAAATTACAGTAATCTAAATGAAGATGATCTATGGTGGACTGGAGCAATGAGGAGAGGCAAGCCCATGGCAAACTCCAGCTATTGAAGGGAGAAAGTGCACTTCAGGAAACTGTTGGGAACTGGTACAGACTGTGAAACATCTTCTCTGGGTACTTCTGATGTTGAGGAGGGGCTGAGTTCAAAGAAAAATAGTAACATTTGTTATTTTGCTGTGAAAAATTCCCCAATACCTATGGTGATGTAAGGGTGGAAGTCTGAAATTAAGTGCTACTGCTACATTCTAGTAAGGACTCAGGCAGGAGAGAGAGAGGGAGAAATGCCCTTTTTGGGTTTTTTCCTCCTAAATTTGTGTGCAAACCAGCCCACACTGGTATCTGAATAGATGATTTATATCTTATGTTAATTCTTTGGAGCATAAATTTATACTTGAAGAAAAAATGCATCATATCTGAAAAAAAAAAAACCTTCTAAAATCTATTTCCACTGTATGGTCAAAGGGCAAATATATATAACTTGATCCTTCCCTGGCAGTTACTTATCTAGTTTACTTGTAGAATTTAATGCAAAACAGGGCTCTCAATGTATTTATTTTTCATCATTTCTTGGCCTTTTAAGGTAATTGGCTGACAAATGATGAGATTTTCAAATGGTGAAGCAATGGGCTCTGACAGTGAAATTGAGGCACAGGCTGATTCTGGTGCTTCTTTTCTACACTGAGTTATAGACCAGCTTCATTGAAATCTCATCACAAAAATGAGTTCATGATTTCCCCCACCTATTAGAGTGAAGAACAACCTCTGGTGCAGTTAGAATATTCATTATGTGACATTATTAGCAGCATTCCCATTCTCCAAAATGCTTTGAAAATTGGTTGGAAACAACTTAGCTAACAAAGCAGTCTCTAATTTACTCTTCTTCACATAACTCAAAGAAAAAAAAAAGCCCAAGCTATTCCTTTTATAAACCATTTAATACAGTTTATGGTAGCAATAATCCCCTTGAAACTGCTTATATTACTATAGTTTGTTATAGTGTTAACTGCCCTTGTCTTCAGCTTGGTCCATTAACTGAAAATCCAGCCATTAATTTATAATGGGATGATTTCTTCAGGAATATTACCTGATTCTTAGCTTGAACATTAACACTCCTGAAGGGCAGTGAAGCAGCAATGAAATGTAACAAAAGTTCCCAGTTCAGCTTTTATCTAGTGGAGATCTATTTACACAAGATACCTCTGAGGCTTGCAGGTAGTTTACTTCATTATCTGTGTCACCAGGGATTAGACCCTTGCAAGCAGCACCTTTCTTTAGGAGAAAGAGCACTTGTTGGCCCAGAAAATCTGTGGCAGATGAGAGACAGGAAAGGTGATGTTAAATGTGGCAGTGTAATAATGGAGATGTAAAACTCACTCATTGTTCTTCTCTTCAGGGGGAATTTTGTCTATGGCTTCAGTGGAAAAAGATTCAAGGCCAAAAAGACAAGGAGCAATTTATTTCCTATCTTTTTGAAGTTACCCACTGGATGTAAAAGGGGATGGGAGGGGGAGCCAGTGCAGGGGATAGACTTGATCACTTCAGAGAATGGAAAGCCTACAAGAATTCCTTAAGCATGTCCTTAGAATGCTCCTGTGACCTACATTTTTAGTCCCTAAAGCAATCCCTTTGAGTGATGCAATACCAGATCTCAGAGAGGTTAATTATTAGCTATACAGCATTATTAATTAACCCTGCAATCCACTCCAACAAAATATATGGTTACTAATAAAATTTTGGTGTGAGTTCTGGAATTACTTTTCTACTTCAAGTTGATTTGACATCTGAGGGTTTTTTCTCATACCCTTAAATTTTGTCTGTCTGCTAAGAATGGTCAGACAAAATGGGATAAAATATACAGTATCAGTAGGCTGTAGGAATAACCTTTAAAATAAATTCACTCTAGCCTCTAGAAGTGATGATTTGAACTGGCCATGCTTTCCCTAGTGCAGGGCTCCTGCTGTGAAAGAAGGAAAACTCAGAAAATCCTTTCTCCTACTTTGTACCAGGTATCAATATTTGACTACCTGTTCTCTGATACTAAAGAGAGAAACCTGTCAACACAGATTTCCTCTGAAGGAGGGCTCAAAGACCTCCTAGGCAATAACAACAACAACTGAATTGTAAATTTACTGCTTAGAGAAGGTGCCATAAGTTGATGCTGGTAAGATTTACTGAGGGTGGTCAGCAAAATTTAATTCCAGCAAAAAATTGGCAAATGGAATGGCAAAATAAGAATATCTGAGAATATCACCATATTCCACAGGCAAATATCTATTCCACTACCCAAATATCTGGGAGAAGGGCTGGTCTGGCAGCACATACTGAGAAAAGAATCTTGATAGAACAAGGAGAGGAATAGATTTTGACTTACAGATTCCAATGGAGAAATCAAGGGTACATTATTATTTAAAAAGAAGAGAATGAATGTTAAACACATGGCTTTCCTCTAAGTAGTACTCAAAAGTGAGGACAAAAGTGGTTTTCCTGGCAAAAGGAACCTGTTAAAATCAACAGGTAGACCCCAAATGACAACTTGAGAACTAGTGATGACTCAAGGCCTTTGGGGAAGTTATCTGAAGTAATTTTTTCAACATGAATGTAGTCTTGCTTTTGCCCTCTTTTTGAGATCCACAAACGAAAAATATTTCTGTAACAACAATCATGGAACTTCAATAACTGTAAATTAAAAAAACATAATCTTAAGTGCACCTGAAATTAAAATTATGAGATTTATGGCATATACATTATAAGTCTTAACCTTGGTTTACCTCAGTGGCACCTCACCTTGTATATGTCAGTGTTTGCTCAGTCTTTTGGAGGCTATAATAGAAATTCTCATTGCTCCAAGGACATGTGGATTGCTACTGCTCTTTTTTATATGTCCCCTTTGAGTGGGTGAGCTGATCCTCTTTGTTATTCTCTATTGTGTAGTTTGTAATGCTAACTAAGATCAGAAAAGAGATGCAATGAAAGCTTTTAGAGCACTAAAAAGAACCATGCTTAGCCTGATGAAGAGCAATCTCTTTTTTTTTCCTCTTCTTCACTCTAAGCAATTCTATAGATTGTATTTCAAAATGAAAAGGATAAAATATTTATAAGAATACTGCAAAAATGACATCATGCTCCTGTCCTTCATGTCTTCCTCTTTCTGCCTCTCACTTCTGTTACAAAAGAATGGAAAGCCAGGAAAAAAAGCTCACAACACTGATTATTTTTCAACCTAATTAAAGTGTAATTGTCATGATTCTTGAATAAAATCTAGGGTACATTCAGTTTGTTATGTAAGCACTTTATTCCTCATATGATTTGACTTTAAGACTGTAGTCTATTTCTGTTTGGTGTGTTATCAATCTCTTTCACAAATGATATTGACTATGTATGAAAATACAGTATATATTTGTGTCATTTCAAGGAACAATACTGCTCAATCTGTAAAGGATATCCCTTCATTTTCATTGACAAATTAGCACATGCATTCCCTAAGTAAAACTGTTCACCTCTGTTTCCTTTCTTGCGACATGGCAAAATTGGAAAAATCTTTAAGAATATTTCACTATCAGTTGCTTTCAATTCTCTTCTTACCCTCCAAATTTAATAACCATATTTTCAAGGCCAAGAAATTCTGTGAATTTATTCCTTCAGAAAAACACTTGGAATATACAATAGGTGTGCAAGGCAATGATTGCCACTGTCACAGTCTCTGTATTGGAGGGGATGTCACATCATGTACCAAGTTTGTACTTTGTAAAGGACTGTGAACCTTAATCTGAACCCTCAAATCCTGTTCTCAGCATGGTCCTACTGACTACAGGTCCAACTGAGGAGAAAGGTGATCTGTTTTTAATGGTGTTTATTACCTTACAAGGTTTAAATTGTGTCAGTCAGCAGGATTTTATTTTGAGGTGATTCTGCTACAGTCTAAAAATCAGAGAGGAACAAATGCATCCTTTAAGCCATATGTACTGCCAGCACCACAGTGGTCTGTGCATCTTTACTGAGGAAGGGGATAACTGAATTTCTCCCAAGGTACCCCATTTCCTTGGTAGTGACTTTGGGGTTCAGCCATGAGAGCTCATCAGGCAGCAGGTGACATGAACTTCATTTTCACAATAAAGTAGATAATTTGATTATTGATTAAACCACTGCCTCACAAGGGGCCCAACACAAGTGCAAGTGTTTCTGGCAGTGTCCATCCTAAGTGAGTCAATTCAACCCTTGGAGTTACCATTTACTCTGTGGTTAGCTGTTCATTTAACCAGTACTCCCATAAAACTGCAGGACCATAAATTTCAAATCATAATAACTGGTGTTTGGCTCTCTGATCTCCTAACTGATAGCAGATGACGTAGTGAAAAGTATGACATGTTCTCTTACATGTATCATTTTCAATGTTGTTTTGCTTGAAAAATCACTGTACCATGGCTGCTGCTTTCCTCCCTCCATTTATATTTTTTTCTTATATTTGAAAGGAGGCTAAATCATACTTTTAAAAACATTTTTGTCTATGCTTTTTCTGTGTTTCTCTATAATCTGTGCTGCATACAAAATCTAGATGAATTAAATGCTGAGGGCATGAGTTATTTCCTTAAACCCACTGTAGTCATGCTTCATGTGTCAGCAAAAATAATCTCAAAGTATATTGCCTACCTGAGTTATAAATAGTAAGTTCATGCCAACATCTTCTGTGTTGGGCCACAGTCTCCCAGGGGCACTTTGTCTAATTGTCTGGAAGCAGAGATTAAAAAACAGGATTATATGATTTACTGTGACATATTAGGTTTAGCCAGGTCCTGAGCTGGCCACTTATTGATACTTCAGCTCAGTAATTTCAGTTCACATAGAATTCTCTCTTCATGAACTTTTCTTTCTTCTTAGCAATATTTCTAAAGATTTGAACAAACTTTAGGGTATTTTGCCTTTCTTTCATACTTTTAAACAAAGAATATATAACTTATTTTCCTCTCCTTGTTTGTATTCAGGTGCTGTCTCTACATATTGAAATCAAGGCACAGAGGATGCTCTTTAGAGCCCTTTGAGAAATGTACATGTATTGATAAGATCCCCTCTCAGTCCTCTCTTCTCACTCAGAAGAGAGTTAATGTTGGAGAGCATAAATAGATGGTGCAGTGTTACTCCAGCTGCACACAAACACACAGAGGAAAAACCTTTAAAGTCCTGCCAAACTCCACAATCCAAATTAGCAGAGTCTCCTGCTGCTTGCGCGAATCATCTGGGCACCAATAAATCCACTGTCACTGTGGGCCAGCACTTCAATCAAACTGATCCTTGTTGGTAGGTTCCTCATGCTATTTCCAGTCTGTAATTTGCAGTGGATCAGCTGCAGGTGGTGGTGAAAACTTCTCTGTCATGGGCAGCTCGTAGGAGATACCTCCTACCCTGCTGGAGAGGAGTCTTGTGTAGATTTCAAGACTCAGTAATGAGGCTGCTTTGGATCTTGCCTAAGGCCAGGTAGATGTGTGGATCAAAACTCTTAGCAACTGGGAGAGTAAAACTACTTGCTTTGATGCTTTCTGAAGTGCTGGGGATGGTGCAGCACAGTTCTGTAAATTTGTAAAGGATGGTGTATTTCAGAGACAGCCATGGTTGCACATCTGAAAAAGAAAGGGAAACACATTTCTCTTGCAGTTTGTCTGAAAAATTAGTGATTGCAGAAGAACAAGCCAAACAAATTCAAGTGTTCAATAAGTCATTGAAGAAAATGATATATTTGGAAATTATAGATTTCACACAAAGATTTTTTTTTTATAGATGTCTGCTATTTCTTCAGTTTAGTGTACATTTGTAATACAAATTTGTTGTATTAAACCTCACTCTGCCAGATACAGTAAGTACAATTTTCATATAGTTAAACAGAATTCTATCTGACAAGGAAACTGGAGTTGGTTATAATGAGCAACTCTCTGATTATTTTTGTAGTATTGCCATGCTTTATTGCCCCAAAACACAAAGTCTTGTTTCCATAAGAGATTTGAGATTGTGTAGAATATTCAGATGTGTATTAATATTTTGGCTAAGGAATATGTTCAGTCTTTTTCCTGATAGCAGAATGATAGCAAATATTTGTCTGTGACTGAGCTGTGTGAGCCAGACCAAGGAAAATATTCTTCATGTATCTGTCTTTATGGCCTGCTATTTTGCTCATGGTCAGAACTATCAGAACTGGGGACATAAAATAAACTTGAGGTAGTTCTTCAAATGCTTACTAAGATCTACAGGGCTGTTGCTGCTCATGAGCAGTTTGCTCAGATATTTGGATGAGGCTGCACAATATTCTGTGAAAGGCACAACATTTCCCTTTGCAGGAGGGCTGAACAGGCTGGTTTGACTGGACTGTGCACAGATGTGTAGGAAGATGGAGTGTTTAATGTCACAGGAATAGCAAAAAGCAGATGTGGGGGTTATGGAAAACAGTATTGAAACCATATTCAACCTCAGTCAGACCTAGTGATGCTCTGTGAACTGAGGGGGGGCAGGCAGAACCTTCACAAAGAGTTTTGTTTGTGTTTTTTTGCTGGATTTTTAACCTTATCTTAAAGTGCATGGCAAAATATTTATTATCTTAAATTCTGATTGTTACTGCCTAACCTATATTGATACTAATCCATGAAATGTGAACATAAAATAAATAAGGGCTTACCAAGGAAAAACATCACTTACTTGGCTTATCAGCTTGGACAATAACAATCAGAGACAAAGATAATAAACTTTCTCTGTTTCAATAGTGTAAGGCCTAAAATAAACTCCTCTGCCAGTTTCTTTCATTTTTCCTGTTTCTGAAGAATTTTAAATATCAAAAATTACAAAAGAAGGGAAATATGTTGAATATTTTATTTCTGTCATCTCATCAAATTATGTAAGTCTGCTCTGGAAAATAATATTCTTAAAGTGATTACTGAAGCATCAGATGCTCTTAAAAATATTCAGAAACTAAAATTGCATATAACTGGGCAACTATATAGGAATATAGCTAATTATTTTATCAGCTATTTTGGGTCATTTGATGACTCTAATTTGGACTGAAGTTGTGAAACAAGATGTTTGTGAGTTGGCTTAATGAAGGAAAATTCATCCTTCTCTCTCTGCTTACATACAGTCATTAAAGTGTTTACTATAAAATAGATACATTCTCCCTTCTATATCACACTTCCCACCCCACAGAAATCTGAAATTTCCTGAGTGGATGCAATGATTTGAACAGACTAAGTAATTCAGAAATAATGTAAAGATACCTGTGTCTTTGGATTTTCTGTACTTTTAACCCAATGGACAGTCTGAAATCTATCTTCACTAAATCTCATTGAAATGTAACACTACAGAGGCATTTACTCCTCCCCTTCTGTTTGCTTGTGTCTTTCTATCATGCAAACAAGATACCAAAATTGTGTTTGTCTACTCTGAAATGCTTGAATGCCACACAGAGTGAAGGCTAGACAGGGAGAGAAGCTGTACATTTACATCCCACAGGAAAAAGTATATATGTTATGACTTTGTCATTAACAAAGCTAGTGATGAATATTCATGTTTATCAGTCCTGATCTAATTAAAACTACTTAGTGTTAGATATTTACATGAAAGGCCAAACTAGATCTTTCTAGCTGTTAAAATAAATTGTTTTAACATTCCATGGATTATGTGGGTGTCTCATGCTGAACTTCTGTGCTAAAAGAATTAATAATAACAAACCCAAAAAGAAATTAAGGTAAAATGTCTCAAAAGGACAATATTTTTAAGACCTCATGTTAGAGGTTTATATGAGGATTTAGAAGGGTCTACAAAGTATTAAACTGAGGATAAATGGTTTCAAGTCTTCTTTTTGGTTTTGTTTTGTTTAGAAAAAGAATTAACAGAGGAATTAAGACCCCAATTTCATAAACTACTTGGTTCCCAAACACTTCAGTGGTGTAGGTTCTGAAAAAAATGTTAATGGATGCTTTTTGGCATAAAACTGCATGATAGATAGAAAATCCTTTTTGCTGCAGAGTTGTAGAGAACATTTGGGTCTTGTGCTTCTTATTGAGTGCAGGGGCTGAATTAAAGGGGGAAGATCCTTAAAGGTAATGTTTAAATGTAGGGATGGTCCCCGTCTGAGGAGTCTCCTGGAGTCAATATTCCCATCCTGCCCTGCCCCTGAGAGGAGGACACTTCCACTGCAGTGTGAGCAGCACTGGGAGCTCCTCTCCCCAGCCTTGTGGCTCTCCCCAGTGCTCCTGCAGTTATGTGCATTTGGAAAGCTCAGCACCTCATCTCCAGCCTGTCCAAAATGACCAGGACTGGCTGGGACTAATGACCTCTTCAACTGCTTTCCTTTGCTCGTGAAAAACATTGTTTTCAATACTCTGTTCTCTTCCAGATAAAGTCTGTTTATTCTGGCAGGTGTTCAGACTTGCCTCAGTCCATGTCAGTGTAGGATGTCTCAAGCTTTCCTCAAACCATTGTTTATATTCTCTCTGCCAGTTTGGAGAGCAGAAAGCTTTCTTTTTTCTTTCTTCCCACCCCCAGTCCCCCCCATAGTAGAAGATAGTTTTAAAAATTGCTTCAGGCATTTTCCTTAGATTATGAAATAAAGTCTTATAATCTCTTGAGGTCCCTGAGAAATAGGCCAGTCTCTGATCACTCTTGAGCAATTGCCAGCTTGCCTGAAATACAGGGAGAAGGATAGGATGTGTCTGCTTTCCTAATTATATTTTTTAATATAGCAACTTCCATAACCTTCTTTTTAAGTGGCAAAAATTTAAACTGCTCAAAGTTATATATTTTCTGCGCTGTTATTTTCCACTGAATTGTTTCAAAATTATAGGGAATATTTAAACTAAGCTTTCTACAGCAGAAAATCTATATCTTCAGAAGATACCTTTAAAAGCTAGGAGGGAAAATGTAATTATGCCATTCTGAAAGTCCTGCATAGAGACCTGATTTGTATAAACTTAAATCATCCACTGTCAACAAGCTGTTGCTAATATACTTTGACCATGACAGTGTAGAAAGATCTTGTTTTCATAATTTATTTAAATGGACTTTATTTTCAGATGACATACCTGGATCTGGATTTCTGTGATATTTCTGTAGTACATTGTCAAAACAATACCTTCAAGCCAGTAGAAACCATCTCAAATTCCTTTCTTGATCTGTCATAGAGGCATTAGAATTTGACATGACCAGTACTATTGTTTCTTTATACACTTTTTCCTGTGGCAACCTCGTAATTAAGTACAATCTGAAGGGAAGGGTCTGTCTTTTGTTGTGCTGTTTAAATCCTGCCTTGCACTCACAAATGAGGTTATGTTATTTTATCCAACCCCTTCCACTCTGGAAGATGAGAGCAGGAGAATTTCTACTCAGTTGTGACCACTTGAGAACATTTAGTCTAGCAGAAAACCCTGTTTTTTCAGCAAAGAACTCTCTTTCTGTCTGTGGCTGCAAACATAGGCAGGAGCCAGCTGCATTTCAGGCTGAATAAAGACACATACACCCAAACATGGCAACTTCAGTCTTTAATAAGCCAAACTGGTGACAAAATGGAAATCAAAATGCTGGGAAAAAATAAACAGTACTAATAAACTTTTGTGAATGTTATCTTGTCCTTCCTGGATGCAAGTCCAAGAAAAAATCGTGATATATTGGCTATTAAGTACTGGTGAAGCATTTAAACAAGCAGGAAGAAAGTTTCCAATCAGTTTATATATAGAAAGTTTTCTAGAATTGAAAAGCAGTGAACTCATTGGAGAGGATCATACATGATCCAATACATAGGGAAAAACATCTTTTGGATATGGCAGTGTGATTAAAACACATCCATCTAAATGATGTAGGCAAAACCCTACAGAATGAGCCAGTGGAAATAATATAAATATTCCTCCAAGAGTTTCAAGATTAAAGGTGCCATTTTCCTTAATCTAGAACAGATTCATTTATCCTTCACTGAAGAGAAGAATAAATAGACCCACATGCACTGGATTGCTCGATATAAATCTGATCAGATTACTGCTGAGCTTAATTGTTTTTATTAAATGACAGGAATAAACATGGGGATCCTGTTCTACTTCCCATAGGTGAAACCAGCAGCTTAAATACTGGTGGGTTAGCTCTAAGGAAATACAGTGAAGGCAGAGGATTGGAATGGAGGAGGACACAGGAGGATTTGAGTAAACATCCATTACTTTCACTGGGGCTGTGCAGCAGGTATGGTCGAGTCAGAGAACACAGTTTCTGGGGTCATTATTTCCAAACAATTAAAAGCAAACCAACAGCAAAACATTAACACACAGAAAATACTTCATGTCTGAGCCAGAGAGCTTTTCTGCTGTGGCTTTTCTCCTCTACTCAACAGAGCACATCTGTATGAGCAATAGGAATAGAAATGGTTTTACTCTTCTTGCTAAAGTTACTTTCTTTTCAATATCTGTTTGATTGGAATGTGACCTCAGCCTTCCAGAACCTCATGCTCTGTCCTGGTATGTTTTGGTTGCATTAGGCAAGAGCAGTGGTGGGAGGTGTATTTCTCAGTGATGAGGTGTGGAGCAGTTTCTCAGAGGAGAGGGAAGGAGCAGAAGCAGCCAAATTCCTTCTGACCCTGTGACCCTTCAAGTATTCACAGCCCCAGGCCTGGCCTTTTTGCAGCTGGAGTGCAGCAGCACAATAGGGCTGGAATGTCTCCTGTGGGAATTCCATAAAGGTATAAAGGAATAGGGGGAAAAAAAATACATTAATGTGTGCTCTGCACTGGGGGATTAAATGGATCCTCTGGAATGGGAACATTGCCAGTAACAATGTTGTTCAATCAGATGACAGCCTTTGTAAAAGGGGCAGTTGTTATTTATAAGTATATAAGCACCTGAGGAAAACCTGAACTGATAAAAAGGTTCAATGTAAAATGTGGATAGGTCAGTCTTGAAATAAATACTATCTCTCTTAGCTGTAGGAACAGTCAAATTCTCCTAGTAAACGCAAATATTTTCTGTAGTGTTCATTCAGCAGTTTGATCAAAATGTCAGGTTTTTTTAATTTTTGTCTTCTCTTCTTATAGTTACCTGATAGTTTAACTTACTGACAACTTTCTATCATCTTCAGTACTGGACTGAAGCTTGGAACATTGGTTTGATTGTTTGGCTTGTAAGGATTCACAAGGGTTAGGTCTCCTGGCTCCTGAAGAATTTTGTAAGTGTTCTGTGCCTGTGAGTTCTGCAGACAGCATTCCTTTCAAGGGAAACTGGATTTCACATGCAAAAAGGCTTTTACTGATATAGCACATCAGCTCACCAGTTTAGGTAGTTAAAATTGGATAACAGGGATTTTTCTCTGAAATAAAATATTTAAGAAATCCTGTTCCAAGAAAATAGAAACTTGTTTTCCTTCCTTTTCTATAGAGGTTATGGGATAATGTGGAAACTTGATCCTACAGCTTATTTATTCATTTCTAGACTTGCTATATCGAAATAATTTGGCCCTTGAACAAAATCACAGACTTAAAGTGGTTCCAGCTTCTCTCTTGGCAAATGAGAATGAGGCAATGTTGTTATGCAAACATCTTCCTTTAATTTGTATGGTCCAAAAAGATTTATTTTTCCTTTCCTCTGAAAGAAGAGACAAATTTTCATTTTCATCTCAGCAACTCTTACAATTAGCCTCCTACTTAACACACCCCCACCAAATAATGTCTGTGTGACTGCTCAGTAGTTCTTACAGCCCTACTGTATTTTTCTATAAATGGAAATGCTCTTGAACAGTGTTCTGAACTCCAGAGGACTGGTACTGCCATGGAATATGATGCTTAGTTTGTGATTTAACTCTGTTACTTGAAAAACACTTCTATTTCTATCAACCCAGTTGGCAGAACTCTGAAATTTTGTTCAGCCTCTGCAACTGCAACAGCAGGGCATGTCAGGAATATTCCCATGAATGGCTGAAGCCCCACCAGCAGTAACAGCTGAGGCTGGGGCTTTATTTTAGTGATTGAGAGTAGAACAAGTTGTGTATATGTAAATCCTGATAGGAAAATATCAGAAAAAATGTGTCTTATTGAGGAACATAAATTTAGTGTTTGTTCCATGATAAGATCTTTTTGGAGAATTTCAAGGAGCTCCCTTTTAACCAAAGCAGTTCATGGGACTTTGGTCCAGTGCAGGGTGTTTGCAAGGTTGCATCAAACCCACCTTATTCTCTTCCCTTATCTACTGAGTTTGAGTTCAGATGTGTTTGGTGCATGTCCTCTGTAAATAACAACTGATTGGGTGGTAGCAGTGACTCTAACTGATATTTTTATTTGAGAAGAATTTATACTCAAAATTAAGAAGGTTTTGTTCTGTCAGGTGTTTTCTTAAGTTGGGCTGATTTCAGAAAACAACCTCTTTGTCTATATGGAATTAGTTCTGGCTAAAAGGATATGTGAATATGGGCTGTGGCTTTGCCTTGCCACAGGAAGTTGTTATTCCTTGCTTATCATACACAAATAAATCATTCCTTGAACTGTATTTCTTGAACAATTGTTTCATATGACAAAAAGTTGTTAAAGATTTGTGAATTGACAGATACTCCTCATAACAAAGCCTCTTTACAACTGTTTACATAGTTCTGGTGAGCAAGTTTTGCCTTATTTTGTAGAGTACTGAAAGGTGTGGGTTTCTGGACATGCTATTCCTTTTTACCACTGACTTGGACGGTTCAGAATATTGGGGTTTGCACAGTATCAGAGGAAAGAACTGATTCTGGACTGAAGGGGTCATTCTTAAGAGTGATGGCTCAATAACTGGAGGGAACTGGTGGCTCAAGAGAACCCACTTGTCTCCAGATGGCCGTAGACTCTGCAAATTGCTGCCCAATTTGGACTGAATAGATTAGTGCAAGAGAGAATTCCCTTTAAGCATATTTGAAACTGGGAAATTTGGAACTGAAGAGTTCATCTCTTGGGCAGTTTTCAAAGTCTGTGTAGTGCCAACTTGCTTTTTTTGGGGGAAATGTTTCTTGGTTTAAATTTTCCAATAAAATATCAGTGTTAATGGGCTATTGTGGGATCTGTTCTCACAGTTTTAATTTCATTGACTTTACACTTGCCCAAATGAACTGCAAGACATACAAGTGATGAAAATTCTGTGCTTAGGCTGTGATTTCTAAAACGACTTTATGGAAAGACCTGTCTCTGGTAAGTGTTTTTCTAATAAATTCTACCTTGTAGAGTTATTTTTAGACAGCACTCCTCTTTAGCTGTCTAAAAATTATAGTCACTTGTTAAACTATTTTAATAGATTTTCAGTGTTTGGATTAGTGTGATTAGATCACACAGCCCTTTGATTTGTTCAAATGTGTTCCAGCATTTCCACTACAACTTTGACATCTGTTTTGAGCACTTTCAGCCCTTAGGTGCAAGTAATGTGCATTAAGAAGGGAAATTGATGTGCAGTCTGCAGAAATACCTGTTCCATGACCCAGTGTGCACAGGTATCAGAACAACAGCAAAATGTTTGATGTGAGGCAGAAAATGTGAACCATTTTGAGGGGAAGTGGTTAATCCAACAAATTCTGCCAAGGTTTTACTGGCAAACGGTGTTTGTTTCTCAGCTCAAAAAATAGATGCAAGCCCTCAACCATGTTATTACTCAGCAGATAGCTCAGTGAATTGTATCCTTGTTCCTTTAACCTGGACTGTGTTCAGATTGCAAGTAATTCAATAATCTCTTAGATTCCTTACACTGACTGAGCAGAGTTTTGTCTCAATACTTTATAGTCATAATTTGGACAATTTGGAGAATAATTGCTGTTCAGCAGAACTGTGTGGTGCTGTTTCTGGTCCCTACTCAGATGATGAGTGCCTCTGATCAATGTGTTTTGGAAGGCCTTTCCTGTGCATGTTCCTCAGGATATAAAGGCCTGCTACGGTTACTTTCTTACAGAAACAATCCCTTTAACTTGTCCTTTTGACCCTGGAGGTTCAGTTTGCTGTGTGTGAGCTGTGTAATCACTATTTTTCTCTAAGTACAAGTGTGCCTATGTGACATGAGAGTATCTATAGAGAGCCCAGATCCCAACTTTGACATATGTGTTCTGTTTGCACCTATGTTTGTGACACTTGCTTCAGTCCTTTGCTTTGTTTTCTCATTTTATTTTCTTTTAAATAACTGCTATAAAAATAATGGACCTTCTGAGAATGTTTTACTGGGAAAACCTTCTAGGAATGCTTGTGAAAAAGATCCCACAGTATTTGCTCAACTTTAAATATTGGTGCAGTTGAATATCCTGCCCAAATCCATAACCTCACTATTTTGTAGTAAACATGAGTAAGATTTGGTCATATTTCAGATTCTGATAATATAACCTTCCTCTGCCTTCATTCTGCTGGGCTTTTTCACCCATGTACTGTTCTCAAAACTTAACAGCTTTATCCTAGGCTGCCTCTCCCAGAGCTGCCTGTAAATAAATTGATGCTCATAAATAACCTGACTGTGGTTAGACGGCCAATGTGTTAAGATCAGTGCCTGCTGCAATTATAACATTCCCTGGGATTGTTCTTTTTTTATTTCTGTCAGCAGTGCTCACTTGCCACTCCTTAGCACAGGATATTATCTTTTTTCTAATTTTTATTTTGAAGTAACATGATGTCTATCTTTGTGGCACTGTTTCAAGGCTAAAGTCCCTGTGCATTATTCTGTTATCAGAAAGAAAATATTATTAAATAAATTTCTCTTTCAGAACCAAATATAAATCTCTAACTAGAGCATACCTCAATAACATATTTGAACACTGCACAACATTGTTTCTCACATATGCAAATAAATAATTAAAGGACATTAATGATTTGCCCAAAGGGTCGATTAAGGAGTCCCTGATTAGGTCACAAATATCCTTACTCATATCCTGTGCCTTTATCCCCCAGGCTGGTTTGTTTATTTTTGAGCATCATTGCAGAAAGGGAAAGGTTTGCAACATGAGCCAGCTCCACCTGTGGATAGTGCAGGGTTTTCTGGATGCTGATGAGCACACAAATGCCAGGTGATTGCTCCAACCCCAAGGCGCTGGGTGATGTCCACTGGGTCCACTGCTGATGTGCTCAGTAATGAAGACAAATTGAGCTGATTCTTCTACTCATTAACTGCATCATGCTTTATAAACAATGAGACAAAGTTCAGAAAGTGGAATTTAAAAGGCCAGTATCATGCTAGACTTGCAGTTTTGTTTAATTGAAGACCAAGACAGATTTTCTTGTACAACTTCCAGAATATAAAATTTCCAATTGAAATGAATTTTTAAACAAGCATTCCCGTGTGGGGCATATAAGTCAAACACTGCATTAGAACCAGAAAATGAAACTCATTCAAAAGTCTAAACAAATGTATAAATGGCTAGTTTATTTTCACTACTGATGCAAGTGGGAAAAGTAAGCAAGCAGAATTATTAATCAAATGGAAGGTCAATTTAAAACTTTCTTTTAAGTTCAATAATCAAAGGTGATATATGCAATACAAGCAAAGACAGATTTGGATTGGGATGGGGTTTGTTTGTTTGTGTTTTGGTGGGGGTTTTTTGGTGGTGTGCTGGGTTTTGTTTGGTTTTTTTGGTTTTGTTTTCTTGGTTTTTTGTTAGGGTTTTTGTTGGTTGGTTGGTTGTTTTCTGGGTTGTGTTGTTTTGTTTTGTTTGGGGTTTTTTTTTGGTGGGTTTTTTGCTTGTTTGTGTTTGTTTTTGCTTTAGTTTTTTTTGTAATATTTTTGAAACCTGGCATATTTTCTGTAATTTGAACTCTGTAGATATCCAAAACTTGGAAATACTACATACCTGAATGTGTTTACTTTTGAGAATTACAAATAGAATAATCTGTTTTGCTTTATTGCTACAGTAATTTAAATAGAATGTAGTGAGGCTGTGTGTGTCAAAAATGCTTAGAATATTGATTTTATTCCAGGCCAAAACTTTTAGAAGAAACTCTACTCAGACTTCCTTTTTCTGATTTTCAACTGCAGGGCTGTCTATAACTGATGCAACTAGATTTAAATAGAGCATAGTGACAAGAATTATTTGTGTCCAGTTTTTTTTTACATATTATCTTGTGCTTGAGTAACAATGAAGGCTTGAAAGATGTCACCACAGTTAAACAAAGTGGAACACATAATGTCTAAACGGAGAGAAATCAGCTGCCTATATTGGCAATTTTCCTCCTTATTTGCACTGTCATTAAAAGAGAAAGTCTTCAAATTCTGCCTATGTGCTTGCCATAGGTGTGCAATTTAGGCACAAAGCATATTCTTGGTCTGGCCAGGTGTGAAAGTTGCTCCTACAATCAACTGTGTTGCTTTTCAGTTTGCACATAAATGTAAGGAGTTGGCTGTTCAGGATAATGTGAGCCAGGAGAGCCAGGCTGTGCAGGTGGACAGGGCTAGAACAGGGAGAGTGGCCACCAGATTTACCACCAAAACCAGAGGAGAAACTGTGGCAGAAATGAGTATTCCAGGATAAAGAGCAGAGAAATTCCTGGTGCAGAACTAAATTGGTCCTTGTGTCTCACAGTGAATTTCAGGCAGCTTGGGCTGAAGTGACACTACTGATGCAGGGCAAGGTAAACCAGAACTGTTTTCTTGGAGGTGAATTGAGTATCCAGGAGGAGCAGGAGTATCAGGATACCAGGACTGAGCATCCCAGGACAGGCTGCTGCCTCCTGCTGCAGCTGTGGAGACACAGAGTAAGGGGAATTGCATCTCAACTGGAATTAAAGTATTCATACATTTGTTTTTCTTTCACTAGAGAATTAAGCTACTGTCACCAGACATTCTGGGACTTGCCTGATAGTAGCTCACATCCCAGGTGGGGCTATCAAATGGCTTCTTCTGGAAAGGTTGTTTATACATTTGTTCTATTCAGAGACCTCTGTTTCAGCAGTCTGTTAAACAAAGCAGTGTATTGATCCTAAAATTACTTATTATTAAGGCCCTCAGAACTGTCTGTATTGTATTGATATTTCAACCTTTATTTTCCTGATCTAATTTCAAATTTGACAGAAGTTCAGGTTTGATAAACTAACACCCCCCTCCCTTTTTTTTTTTGGTGTAGTTTCTCTGCAGCTACAGAATGAACATTTTCTTTTGTGGAGTCTTCCTGTTGTACTTTCTCAATTTACAAAGGAAAAATAATACAATATCTGGTTGCAATGGTTTGATTTTGCATTGTTCCCACTAAGCCCATTCATGTGGGGTTTCCTTTGTTCTTTAGGTGTGTATGGGTTAACTTATGCCAGCTTTTTCAAATATCAATCTTGGCATCTACAGCTCTCAAAGAGGGAGTAGTGATGGATTATTTTTTAGGAGCTCAGAACATCCCCAAAGAGAGTGGGACAAAAAGAAAGAAAGAAAGAAAAAAAACCAGTTTGAATTTCCTGGGATGGAGCTACTTGAGACTTAAAAGGTGTTGAGAAGTTTTGCTGTTCATTGTGCATGTCAGTGATGTCAACATAATGTGCTGAGGAAATGTCACACATCTGCAATTGGCTACTTCTGGCTCGCCAAGTACAGCTGGAAACCTGGAAAACAGATGTTGCTTTCAATCAGGCAAGGGTCAGAGCAGGCTTGGGACTTGGAATGTTCATATTTTTCCATCCAAAAATGATTCTTGGCTAGTTTCAGTGGACCAGTAATTATTTTAGCAGCTTTTCTGTATTTTTTTTTGTTAAATCTGCAGTGTTATGCCTACAGAACAGGGGAATAAAAACCAGTGGGCATGCATCCAAGGAACTTGGGACAATGATGGAGAAAAGAGTCCAACATGAGAACATCATTGCTGTGTTCTTTGAGCCACTCCTGATACCTGGGTAACACTTAACCATATACAGTGGACAGTTTTCTACTGACTAAAACATACAAATTTGAAGGCACCTGGATGAAATCTACTTTGCAAGATTGAGAACAGCAGTCATTTTATGACTCTTTATCCTGATAGAATCCTCAGTTCTTTATATTTTGTTCCCTGCATATCATCCTCAAAAGACTGAACAGGGTTGCTTTGTGACCGGCACGTAAAGAAGAGAACATGGAAACAATGCTCTGTACAGCTCCCAGTATGGACTGCACAGAAGCCTTGGAAGAGAGACAAGGCTTTGCTTCCTAGCTGCAAATGTGTAGCTGCAAATTTGGACTTGGTTCACAGACATCAGAGTTAAGTTTCTTTCCCTGCAGTGAAAGGGCAAGAGTGAATGGAGGCTGAAATGTGGTGGTGGAGTATGGCCAGAGCAAAGCCTCACTCAGGACAAGCAGAACCTTCTGAGCAGTCTAGCAGTGAACTCCTGGTAAAAACTGGATATAACCTCTACACCTGAGAGCAACAGAGTGAGAAGAGAGCTAAAATATTTACACCTGATGATGTCTCCCAAATGGGAGGCAGCAACCCATGGGTAGAAAAGGGGCACATCAGAATTGTCCCCATAAAACCTTTCTGATGGAAAGGGAGGATGGTTTATTTTAATCAGAAATGAAACAGCATTCCCCTTCTTGTCTTTTCTTTTGTGCTTTATTTAATGTGCAGTCAAGAAGTAAATGACAGCTTCAGTTCACTTGCTGTTTACAACTCTCTGAGACTTTGTTTGGTTTGGGATTTTTGTCTGTTAGTTTGGGATGGTTTTGTGGTTTCTGTTTATAGAGCAGACTTGTGCAAACATCTGAATTAATCTTAAACTTAGGCAGGACACTGCTACCAATGTAGCCATAGCAGTGAAAAGAATTCTGCTCCACAAACTTGCTGATGCTGCCTACAATTGCAGTTCAAACATCCTTTATCAACTTTTCTAGAATTTATTTTTGCCTCTAGTGAGGATACATGTTGATGGAGTTTGCTTCTATATCCTCTCATGCATTTATGTCTCCCTCTGCTCCTGATATTTGTGGTTTACTTGTGGTGTACAGGGCTTGTATCCCATCTCTTATCCATTGTCTGTGTGTCTTCATTCCTCAACCCCCTACTTTGTGCTTTTTTTTCAGATCATTATAACCTTTAAACCTCTTTCCACTCTAGTTTAGATTGTAACCTTCTGTTTTAATATTTGGTCTCCCACTTTCATGTTTTTTTTTTTTT
>VZRX01018434.1:0-18517 GCA_013398075.1 Notiomystis cincta | reverse complement strand
GCCTTTTTTTGTTTTTTTTGGTTCCCCTTTTTTTTTTTTTTTTTTTTTTTTTTTTTTTTTTTTTTTTTTTTTTGTCCACAGGTAATAGCAAAGCCATCTCTGTGTGTGTACAGCGGCCCTGTCTCATGATATTATCTAAACAAGTGGTTTAATCCATTCCATTAATGGCCATGTCCTCTTGCCTGCAGCCCCTGTGCCCTGATTCAATCCCAGCAGTGACAGCAATAGCTCAGGGAAGGAAAAGGTGGCAGAAATATCATCCACAAGAGACCTTTGGAGTGCTCATGTGGCCCAGCCTCCTCCTCCAGACAAGACAGTGTCCAGCACCAGATGAGGTCAGTTATTGCTCTGCCCACTTGAGCCTGGAAGTCTTCCAAGTTTGGGGATTCCTCAGCTACCCCAAATAATTTTTTGCAGTGCTGCACGGGCATCCTAGAGAAGAGATTTTTCCTAAGGGTTTTCCCCAGCTTTCTCCAGTTCCATTGTTCTTTGTCTGATAGTCTATTTATCAAAACCTTAGATTAATTCTGTCCTGAAACAGTATAATATGGCCTAAGGTAACTATTTTGCAAGAGAGAAGCAGTTTTTAGGTAATTAAAAAAAAAAAATCCAATTTTTCCAATATAAAATGCAGTGCAGCCTCAATTATGTGAATGTCATAAGAAACAGCAATTGTAGTGTGTTCAAAGAGTCAGGGGAATTGTCAGTGTAATTAATAAATGCCAAGGGACATAACCCTATTTCAAATGACTGACATTAGACAATTGCATGAAAAAGAAACTTGTTTCTTCATTGTAACATACTGACACGTGAAACTTCTGGCAGATAAAGAGATCCTTTGTGCAGGAGTTCTTGCTTTCAAAGCATCCTGGTTTATGAGACAAATAACTGAAAATGTGTTAGGGAAGCAAAAGATTGACTGTGTTACATCAAACATACAAAATAAAAGCACCATTAATTGGATCTTTTAGAGATTTTGATGCTTTTATAATTTCTTTGGAGATTTGCACCCTAAATATTTTTGAAAAAGTGCCATGCTGGCAGGATTAGAGAATAAACCTTCTAAATCTAAATGGCATTATTCCCATATTGTGATTGAATGTGCTCTGATGGAGTAGTTTCTGTTCAGTGTCCATAATTCCTCAGTCCTGTTACCAGAAGGATGAGAGTACATTCAATACCTCTCATGTGCTTTTGGAAGTGGATGTGTCTTGTAGGGCTGCCCAGATCACCTGCTCATTTCACATTTTGCAGGGCTGAGTGCTGGGGACTGCAATTCACTCTTGACCTGCTTGGGATTCTAACCAATAATCAAGCAACAAAAAGCTCCATATCCCACACCAATTTTTGAAGCTGCACTTCTCTAGAGGTGAAATATTTTTAAACAGTCATTCAAGAAATAATTTAATTGATCTTTCAGCTTCTATTATTCCCTGTCCTCAGGAGCCAGTGACCAAAATTGACTCTATTCCCACCTCAACCCTCTTCATTTCATGTTTTACGTGTGGAACCTTGTCAGGCACTGGGTTCAATTAATGAAAGTCTGTCTAGAGTTAAATTAGCTCAGCACTGTCAGAAACAAGGACAGATTTTGATATATTTTAGGCTGACGAATCAAATAATTAAAAAATTATGAAGAGCTGATAATTTCAAAAATATGTTTGGTTAACTTGAAAGCATTGCACTTGACCAAATTATTATTGTTGTTGTTGTTGTTATTATTATTATTATTTATTATTATGTCCTGATTAGAACTTTTCACAAAATTATGTTGGTAATTGCTGCTGATTCTGGTTATTTACACTTGTAATCCAGTGCAACAATATGTTTTTAGCTTGAATACTTAATCTTATTCTTTGAAGATTTAAAACACTATTTCTTCCCTGTTCCCTTGCCTTGTGATTGGATTATTGCCAAATAAATCCCATATAGTTTATGCTTGGAAATCTCAGGTAATATAAACTGCAGAAAGCAGTTTAGCTTCAGAAGACTGTTTGCTTTACTATTTTATTTGTTTATTCATGGTTGTTTCACTTCTTTTTCACTCAGATACAGAAAAAAACCAAAACAAATATATTGTTATGCTTTAGAGGTTTCTTTGGCTGCTGTTTAATTTCTCATACCTAATCAAAAAGTTCTATTTCACTTCTAAAGTTTATGGTAGATAATCTGAACTAGAGTGGGCTTTATTCAGCATCTCTCTGAATCCCCATCCCCTGGTAGGACTCCTTTCATTTACTTATCAGAAAACTGATATCATCAGGGAGGATCTCTCCTTAGCAATATAACTCAGAAAGTAAGATTTTCCACCTGAAAATTCTGGGATATTTTTAGGGGACAGGAGATAGCATCCATACTGGTGTTTGGCCCAGACACCAGAGTTAATGTCTTTATTCCAGAGTAATAGAGTGGTTCTTAGCTCAGCTCCTTGAGATGTTACATTTGTGTTTCATTGTAACAATTCCACAAATTGGAGTGTTCAAAACAATAGTATAATTTCAAGAGCCAGGGGACAGCAATTATACTCTGATGACTCTGGATTTCAGCTTTGAAACTCTAGTCTTTTACACAAATAATAGTTTAATTTCATCTGTGCCAGGACTGAGTTGGTCTGGTCTGTGCTTGGTTTATGTAGATTGTGTAGTCAAAAATTACAGATATAACGTTTCTGTGCTCTTTATTTTTCCCTCTTCAAAATAAAAGCCTTTATTTATGAGTAGGGCTGGTCAAAAGTTAGGTAAAATCATGATATAAAAATTGGTAAAAATAGACAAGTTTACTACTAACCAGTAAAATATTTTTGTTTGTTTTTTTGTTCCTATTGAAATGTGTCAAATGTTTTCTGAGTTTTCTCTGTATTTCTGTATTTCACTGATCATAGAGCCAAAATGAGAAATGCCCCAGCCAGCACTGGAGTGACAGTAATGATGTTTAAGATCATGTTGTGCTCATTTTGGTGTCCCTGAGGAGTCCTGGAGCCTGCTGTACCTACACAGCCCTGGGCCCAGAGAACTCATTCCAGCACCAAGCTAGAAACAAAATGGACAGAGAAATACATGAGTGAAAATGGAACACAGGAGGTACTTCTGAAAATAACTCACTAAGTCGTGTTCTTTTCCTCTTAGGACAGATAACAACTCTGTATAATCCCCATTCAGACATACAGAAAGCTGTACCTAAAACAAATTTTGTGAAGAAAAACAGAGGTTTTTCTCTGATTTTTCCCCCATCAAATACAGTTTCAGCAGTATGCTCCCCCAGAAGAGAAATGCTCCTCTAGTTTTTAGTCTGGTCTGATGCCACACCACCAGCACTGGCCCAGATGCACTAAGGCCTTTGACAAGAAATATTGCCCTGGACACATCCTGGCAGTGCAAGCCTGGCTTCTCTGTATTGTCTTGGCTTAGGGCCCTGCAGCAGGCTGTCTTTGCTGGGAGTCTGAAATATGTCAGCTTTGCCTAAGGTGCTTTTCTCACAGGCTTCCTCAGGGCCAAAAGTCAACAGTATCTCTGAGTCATGATAAATTGCATTTCAAATAAAATATGCTTCCAGAAAATATCTTGGATCATGGAGTGGGTTGGGTTGGAAGGGGCCATTTGCTGTAACCCCCCTTCAATGAGCAGGGACATTCTCTGCTAGATCAGGTTGCCCAGAGTCCTGTCCAACCTGGACTTGATTGTGTCCAGGATGGGGCATCTATCACCTTTCTGGACCACCTGTGCCAGAGTTTCATTGGCATCAATGTAAAAAGCTTCTTCTTTATATCTAGTCTGAATCTCTTATTTTAAAATCACTGTCCTTTGTAGTCACAACATTTTTATGAAAATAAGTCTGTCCTCATCTTTCTTATAAGTGCCCTTTAAGTACTGAAAGGACTGTCAAGGATGATTCTATTCTGAATGATGACCTTGTCAAAAAGCAAATTTAAGGGGGATGAAACCACTTGAAACTCTTTAACCTTTTTGCTTTTTTAGATGTTCTTTGATTTCTGTTCAGGATCAGGCTCTGAATCATTTATCATAGCTGGGCTATTCATAACATCTCTTCTGTGGGGATTATCCTGTTCATGGTAAGGAGTAAGCTCCTGCTGTAACCAGTGTGTCAATAAAGAGGTGGATAGGAATGAACAGTATTGCAAAGGAAGTTTGACTAAATTGGATTTGTGGTATTTAGGGTTTTTATCTGCTGAGACACTGATTTCTAACTGTGACTTGCAAATGAACTGACATTTTGTCTTCTGTCTGCCTGTGAATTCCTCTGGTTTCCAGCAGCTTAACTGAGATAGTCCAATTGTGGCTTGTACCATCAGGCAAAAACATTTCAAAGGCTGACCACATCAGCTTGCATGATCATTAGCAAGGAAAAATGTAATGTGGTGGAACTAGTCAAGAATCATGGGGAGAGAGATGTGAATCAGGATTTTGAAAGAATGAGGAAGAACCCTGACAAAGCTGTTTCCAGCTACTATAAAATGAAACTTTCATACAATGATAGCTGCAAGTTTAAAATGCTGCTGCAATCTGTGTGCAGTCCTCAGTTGTGAATGTGCCTTCCACATTTACCACACTGCTAGAGCTGCCTTCAGTTGATATTTGTAAGAGTGGAGAACAGAACTGCTTATCTGTTTAATCAGATGCCAAGACACTTTGGCTGGTTAATAACTAATGCCCAGATGTCTCTAACACAGAGAGATGCACAGTCCTTCAGTGAGCAAGCACAGGGAACATTTGAGTGCTCTATTCCAATTTGATGAGTTTACTTATGTAATGTAATGATGCTTTATTAATTTAGTCCTGCCATGGTAATTTTGTTTTTTGGAACACTCCCTACTTAGGTGATATGATGATGCCATTTGACAGTGTAGACCTGCTTGCCTCTTTCTCCTGAAGTGTTTGAGCACTGCTTCCACAGCAGGAAACACCATCTCCCCATCTGGAAAGACAAGTTGGCAGGGCAAGGTGCCAACACAAGTTCTCAATTCCAACTGCAAACATTCTGTGGGTCTTCTGTGTTGCTATACCACATATATTGCTCTGTTTCTAGTAAAGGGCAACATATTGCAAATAACAAACGATGTTTACAGTACCTTTAGTAACTATGGCAACCACAGGCTGCTGAGTTTAAAAACATGGGATGTATTCCACTGCAAATTATTTGCTTTGTCCTTTTATCAGACACAGTGGAGGTACTAATGTAGGTATATCTGTGCACAAGGTACCTTCATTGAACCCTCTAAAAAATTACTTGGATAAATCTGGCAGTGTGGGGTTTCCTTAGGCATTGGGTCTCACTGATGTCCATACTGGAGTTGGCCAGCTGGGAAATAAAGCTCTAAGAGCTTTCTGTGGGAGCTCTGCCCCAAACTGAGCTGTGTTAGACACTGTTACCATTATAAACTGAGGAAATGCAGAGTGGTGTGTGCTGGAGAGACTGTGGGAAGGTTTCACCCTCTGATATCCATCAGCATTCAGTGTCTCCAGCGATTTCCCTGAATGCAGGAATTGAAATGGTGGCAAACCTGACCATTAGAACAAGCCCTTCCAACTCTGCCTTAGGTTCCTCATGCACAGGTGCCCTTAGTCAAAGGCTGTCGCACAGTATAACAATTGGAATGAAAACATTTACAGTACTGAACCTGAGGTGTGCAATTCACTGAAGTTTTCTCTGTAAATTATATCCTAAGTGTCTGGTGTTAAACTGGCAGATCTCTGCATCTGAGCAGGGCAGTTCTGTTATGCCTCGTTCTGGGCTTTTGAGTTTCCTGAATATTTTTAATTATAAGCCATAAGCTCTCAGTATTTCTGTGTGTATTCCAAAATCTTGTATTTATGTTGGTGGTGGTATTAATTTGAAAGATAACAAAGTCATGCATCACTTATGATAAAACATTAAAACCAATACATTTTATAGCTGCTTGAGGATATTTTTTTTACCAAACATTCTAGTCCAGTATTAAGATCTGAATACATCTGTAAGAGCAGAATTGCAGTTATTGTCATGGAAAAATGGATCAAAGCATACATTCTTGAAGGGGAGTATTGTAAGTTAGGTTTTTTGAATCTTGCTACCTGGGAAAGCTGTGGTTACCAAGGTACCTGGGAAAGCTGTGGTTATCAAAGACCAAAATCCTAAGTAATTCTAGAATATATATTTGGGATTAATATATTTTGATTGATGGTTTCATACTATAGCTCTTTCTGATTCTATAAAATAAGAAAAATTCTTATAGATCCATCATTAATATTCTCATTCCAAGTTACTTTGTAATACCATGTATTTGAGTGAAAAAATTAGACAAACAATTCTCTTCTATCAGGTTATCAGAAGAATGAGCAAATTTTGGGTCACAATCCTATAATCAAATACATCAGATCAATAATGTTGGTCCTGCATCTGTTCTGTGTTCTTAGCTAGGCAATATTCTGTGTTAGCTATTAACAGAATGAGAAGTAGGTAGATATATTGTGGTGTTGGTTTGGGGGTTTTTTTGTTTGTATAGGTCTACACCTAATCTTTAAAATGTGAAGGGCCTCACATTTGTACATATTAAGATCACACATGCTGTTAAATCAGAATGGATGATGAACATAAAATAGAGCAGCTGATTTGGAAGATTGACAGCTGAATTATTTCTCAAACAATAAAATCCCTAATCAAAGCATTCAGAGAGAGGAAGAAGCAGAATTCTGAGAGATGAGCTCCTGACTAAGATACTGACAACAGGCTCTGTCTGCAAACAGCTGCAGAGGAGGAAATTTCGTTTCAGTATTAATGATTATTAATAAGGCAAGAACTACATATTAAAAAGGATGGGGGGAAATGACAACCAAACCACACCACACTCCAGTCACTTCCATTGCCTTTAAACCATGGCTTTTATTCAGGCCTCAGATGTCCAAGCCCAAAACTGGAAGGCCAAGCATCACTCCAGAAGACAGCTCTCCCCTGTGCCTTCTGTCCTGTGTGCCTCATTTAATATAAAAATCAGCAATGTCCATGTGCCCAAATCTGCCTCAATACCAAATACCTGTCTCCTGCTGGAACTCCACCCTCTCTCTCGTAAAGGTCTGATTTAATGGGAGGTTCTGAGCTCAGCAGAGCCACTGAGAGAAACATTCATCTCACCCAGCAGTTGTAGTGTCTTTAAATTGAAGAAAAGCATCAGCCTTCTTTTCAGCATCCTCTGGTAGCTAAAATGGGTTGCCCAAGAAGCCAACAGTACAGTTCACTGTTGCCCTCAGGCTGGAGACATTTAAATTCCCACTGTTATCTCTCAGGGGAGAGCCCTGACGTAGAGTTAGCAGCTATTTGGGTCCAAGTAGGGCATTCTTTTAAAGCACTTTTGGCATCCAAAACAATTCTGCTTCTGTCTTGTTGAATCTAGGTCACTGTGCAACAAGCAATGCAATATTTAAAAGGGGAGCAACCAGCAGGGATGTCTTTGTGTTTAAAGCAAGCAAGTCCTTGCTGGCCCTGACAGGAGGACTGATTTCTGTATTTTACATTAGACACTTCTTGGAGAAAAGTGGGAGATAATCATGATATCATGGTCTAGAATCCAGAGGTAGGTCTGTGCTCAGCATTTCATACTGGAGAGCTCTAACCAGCTCTAACCATTTGGAGATTTAGGTGCTTTACCAAATGTGTAAAAAGCCTAAAAATCTCTTATGGTTTAGATTTCAGTTTGGAGCCAACTTCCTTAAGTACAGACTTTGCAATGCCTAAATTGTAGGCAGTGCAGGCCTTTATTGGCCTCGTGCCTTCCTTGTGAGATGGTCATGGTTTTATTCCCAGCAGAAACCAGGTGTGTTTACATCTGTGTACTAAATTCCAAGTCAAAGAGGTTATGGGAGAATATATTCCCCAGATATCCCATTTCCTTTACAGAACTACCCCTGACTTAATTCAGTCATCCTTAAAAATAGCGGAGGAGGAAATTTACTGATGCAATATTAAATTTACCATTATTTACCACTGACATCATTATGTATATATAGATAGTAGAATAAATGTTAAAACATTGGTTACCCATGTTATTAAAAATTAGTCTATCCATAGTAAGAAGTACATGCTGTAGATCTGTGGGATGCTGGACTGCAGTGTGTAGGCGCAATTCCATCCTTATTTCATTCCAACATTTTAAAGAATTGTGTCTCAGGTTACTTGAGGGATTATAAAACCAAAGAAATGTAATACTGATTCACTCTGAGAGCTGATAGTAGATCTAGAATATTGATTATGAAAAAGTGCTCATTGTTTCCAAAGCTGCTCTTTTCTACTGATGAACACTACTGTTACATGAAGCCATTTCAATGGGCTGATTAAAGGCCACTAATGTGTGAGTGAGACCTGAGTGGTGTAAAGCACTGCAGCCTCATTCTCCATCCAGCTGAGGCTCTCTCCCATGTGCTTTTACTGCTCAGCTCTAAAGTCTTGCTAACTCATTGTGTGTTTCCATCAGAGCACAGCCACAGCCCAGTTGGTTCAGAGAGAGAATCTCAACCCTGTGCCCTGTCAGTGCCAGTGGCCAGTGCCTGAGGGAGGGCAGCAACAGGGACAGAGTGGCCTTTTCATCAGACTACAAATAGTTTGAAGTTCTGATCATGGATGTGTTTGGGTTTTTTTGTTGTCCTTCTTCTGGATGAGCTTTTTTTTTTCTCTCCACTCTCATATGGTAAATGTTTCTGAAAGCACTGAGCAGCCACCAGCTGCTGGAATACTCAGCTCAAACCTCCTACCTGGGCTTAAAGAAAAGGTCTAACCCAGAGGGCTGTGCATGGGGCTGAGTAAGGGCTTGTACAGGGCCAGCTCTTACACAAGGCAGCATAACACAAAACTGAACACCATTTAGACTGTCTGGTTAAGCTGTTCAGGTTTCTGAGACTTGCTTGATGTGATAAGTGATATTCATGACTCAGAGAACAATTGAAACATGGAAGAAAACCAAGTGCTATTACTCAGTGGTTGTACCTGTGACTTCTGCTTGTTTCTCTAAAGATCCTGTGGAGAAGCACTGCTGAAATGCCAGAGGTTGGAGTACATTGTTCCTGGGCACATGAGAGAGACTGTAGGAGATCAGTGAGTGTGTAGCAATGTGTATTCTTGTTATCACTTTGGGGTTATAAACCCTGTGATACTGAAACCTTTTGGCTGGCCCAGTCCAGTAAGTTTTACCTTTTAAGGAGCTGGAATTTATGCAGTTTGTAAACCACACACCTTTCTTGCTTGCATTCCTCAAATATAGCAGCTGCAGTTCAGGGTCTGTGGACAGCAAAGAAGGATTCATTCTGCCTTGCATTTCCTTTGAGAATGTATAAACTGGGTCTCTGTATTTAGAGAAACATTTTCACTGAGCATGAAGCTGAAATTGCAATTCATACCTTTAGTAAAAGAAACAATCATTGCTAAAAGTCTGAGTCACTCATGCTTTATGCTTCTAATTCTATAGGCCCTATGAACATCCTCACTTTATTATGCTTTCACTACCAAAAATCTGAATGGTTTCTAATAAAAAGTGACATAATCTTATTGTGTGTATAAAACATTGCTATAATGGTGACTCTCTGGACTCTTCAGCATGTCATCAGGATTGTCACCTGCCATGAACACTTCACTTAATCTGATTTGTGTAAGTAGTTTCAATGTACTTAGGAGATATTGTGACCTGCTAGACCAGGGATTTAAAGATCAGGACTTGACCCTTTGGAGCCCCAAACCCACAGAATAACCTGTGAAGAACAACCTTTCCCTTTAAATTCACTGAAGATTAAGTAAGTGGTTGCTTAGCCTGAAATCTCTCCTGAAAGAAAAGGAGTTTTAGTTCTACATACTGCAGTTACTTACCTGTGGACTTTCACTGTCCATAACAGAGAGCTGGAGAATGTTAAAACCCATCAGAAAGAAAATCCCCTGCCAAATATCAGGGGGGTTGAAGACACCTGGAAGTGCTTCCCCAGGCCCTTCACCCTGCCCCAGTGTGTTCTAGGAGCCCAGGGAGGTATGATGTATGATTTCTCTGTTGATGAGGGTGGCTGACCAATCATTGTATGCCAGATGAGAATAATAAGTGAGGAAAGGCAAAGACACTGAAAGAAAACTAATTTAGAATTCTTTGCATTTTATGAAAAAGCTCCTTCTTCATAATCTGATGCTGAATTTTGTCTTATTGTCAGAGGTGGAATGACACCACTTAAGTAAGGTGATTTGTGAAAGGAGATTCATAATGGTCATGTATTTGCTTTGTTGGTTTTTCAGACAGATGAATAGGATTTTTTATCACTTACAGTTAATCACGTGTGGCTGTCTATTACATTATTGCAAACATATGTGAGACTCCAGTTTTGAGTAAGAGATATTTCTCAGTACCACAGGGTAGAGGGAATTTTGTCAGCTTAAGCATCATGACAGATCTCTGAAAGCATGACATTTCTATTAAACAAGAACTATGTCTAAGTAATTTTTTTTCCCAAGTACTTTATTACAAAGATGAATATAGCCCAGGCACAATGGTGTAACTCTTAAGCATCCCCCATTCCCACCTATCCCTCTGATTTTTCTCCTCCCATATGTGCTCCACAGCCAGTCTTGGAATAAGCTGCTCACTTGCAGCTACTGCAACACCCAGGGAATCACTCACAAATGCAGTCTTGCTCACAGAGGAGCTGCTTAATCATACTAGGAGAATATTCAGTGTTGGGTTTTAGGCATCTCAGGAAATAGACTGGGATCTAATTTTTCATATACCTATGTAATTCCATAAATCTAATAAAATTTTTGCTTTCTTCTACTAGATGGGGATAAGAAACTACTCTCTGTCATTTTGCTTAGAAAATACCCTGGAGTCTTCAGCTATATAAGATTCTGTTTTTATTAGATAAATTGTATCTATGTGCACCTTCATAAGCAAGATTTTTGTAATACCCAGTTCCCTTTTATTTAACTAAATCCTTGTTGCTGCTATGTAAGTTATGCACACTGCAATGCCAATTTGTTCAAATATACTTTAGGAATTTCAGGTGTTGCTCCACTTCCCCGACAGCACAGAGAATAAAATCACAATCTGAAAGTGTGGGGAGAAAATTAATAATAATAATAATAATAAACAACAAACAAACCCCCCCCCCTTGCTGTGCTGACTTTTGAGACATGAGGATCCCTTGGGGGATAGCGGGAAAGAGAAGGGTTAAGCAGAAAAAAACTGAAATAGACTGTGCAGTCTCTATTTTCTGCCTGACTCCAGAGGCACTGCAGACAGCTGTTGCAGATTGAGGCAGACTTGTAATTTGCCTCTTGGGTCTGGCAGGGAATTAAGGAGCAGCAACCAGTCTCCTATAGGGTATGCAGTCTCTGTAACTAGCACAAGCATGACATGAAGGCCAGATCCTCAAAGATGCATAACCATGATGGGAAAGGCTTTGCTGAAATACCCTTAAGATCCATACTATGTGCTTTATTTCTTTACAAAATCAGCATGTACAATATTGACTCGAAGTTCACTGTTCCAGTGGTGATGAAGAGTGATCATGGAGCCTGATGCAAAGAAAGATTTCCAAATAAAGCCTAAACATGCTGGCAGTGTCCTCTGCCTGAGGCTTTGTGTTTCCTGCTCACTGGCAGGGTCTGAGCTGGGGCTCTGTGAGAAGAGAACACTGCTGTGTGCCTTGGGCTGCTGAGCTTGGGGCTTGATTTCTGTCACTTGGGTAAGAGCTTTGGCACAGCTCCCAGGAATCCACTGCCCAGTCAGGGCAAAATGACTGGGAGAAAAGAGACAACAGCAACAGCCTTGTTATTTCTCAGAGATATGTTGAAACATGACTGTTCAAATTCTCCAATGATGTGCAACACAGCTGAGAAGCTCTGGAGAACAGAGAGTGATTTTTTCATTATTGCTGGAAGTGATAAATTACAGTAACATATACAAACCTGATTGCTTTGGGTTGAACTTTCAGTAATAAAATATTGTACAGTACAGGTAATAGGAAATATTATACATCTTGTTTGATAACTATTTGGTCAATATATATAACTAGCATCTTTCTTCTGCAATATTTATTTCTTGAAAAGTGGAGTTTGTTGCTTTAGGTTTTGTGTTTCCTGGGATTTTTTTTCATTTGTTTGTTTTCAAATATATAGATTTATATATAAATGCTGCCTTAAGCTTTGAGTGGGAGAATCTGAGGCTTGTAATAGACCTGAGACAGGATCAGTTTTGACTCTGTCGTTTTGCTGCTGATAAGGTGACTTTTTTCAGTTGGCTCTGACAGCTCCTTATGTGTAAGCATCCACTTCTCACTTCTACCAGGAGCAGATTCTCGTACAGCTTTGATTTTTCTGCTTGTGAGGCATATTTTCTCATAGTACATCAGGAGCAGACATGCTGAAAATTGCCTTTTCCAACTGGACACAGCCATATAAATAATTGGCATCGTGCATGGCAATTATCACTTCAAACTCCTTGAAAAGTCTCACTTCCCAGGAGTTTGAAAAGTGAAGGTCTGCCATCCTATTAATGTGCTCTCTACTTAACTGCAAGAAATCCATCTGCTTTATGGAATTTTGTCTGAATTTCATCAGTATCTTAAAGACAAAGTTGGAGTAGGATTTTATGTGTGTGCTTCTGGTTTGTTTTTTTCCTGCTTTTTTAAAGAAAAGAGCAGGAAAGAAGGCAGGAACACCCACAAGATGTTTTACACCTCTTATTTGATCAAATGTAAGAAACACCACATTTTTGCTTTCATCCCTTTACATTAGTTTCACTCTACATGATTTATAGGGAGCTTATTTTAGGGAGATTATCACTGGAAACTACATGTCCAAATTAATACTATTTTTTCCTGAATAATTTAACCCAGTAAATGATCATTCTTTTTAATCTTTGTATGAACAGTCTTACAAGTTTCTGTGTGTTCACAGAGGATGGGAAGGAGAGGGGCAGAAGAGTAATTTGCAATTGATGCTTGTGCTACCTCTGTATTTCTCTGTTTTTTCCTTAAGAAGTGTCATGTGATACTAGAAGGGGCTGTGCTGTTTTCAAGGCCTCTGAGCAAGAAATCCTCCCTGTGCATGTGCTATTGGCTGAAAGGATTGCTGAACACCTTGCAACAACAGTTTTAACATAAATTTTGGGGTAAATGGGTCAGTTAAGTCATCCTTAAAACAGATGTTCTGAAAACATGACCGATCCCAACTAACATTTTAGATGCAGATTTTTCCAGTCTAACACATTGTCTGTGTAGATTCCTCTTCTGCTCTTTGTTACCTGCTGGTGATTCATTAAGTAACGTGAACAACACGAAGCATTCTGAAAAAAAGAAACGCTCAGTTGCAAATATTAATTTATTAATCTCCTCTCACACATAGAAAAAACTTTTATCCTTTTTAGATGAGGTGAAAAAGTCTTATTCAAGGGACTTAACATATGCAGATTTGGTTAAAGAGCATATTCCTTTCTTTTGTGATGAATATTGAGCGTGAGTAAAATCCAACCTAATCTTTACTTTGTTTTCCCCTCTTACCACATAACAGAGAAATGTTTCCTGCAGCTACTGTGTCATAGCAGAGCATCTGCCTCTGTATGAACCAACTGCCAGAGAGCCTTAGCAGGCAGTCAATTTATGCAGTTGACAGGTTTATTACTTTATCAGATATTTGCTCAAGGACAATTTTATTATATGCAAATCATTGACAAATTGGGGAAGAATGAATTTATTAAGGGGTCTAAATTAATCTTTCACCATTTGGTATGCGCATTTTTATTATGTAATGTATTTACTTCTAGAATATTCATTTGTCTGAGAGCTGTGCTGTAACTACAGGATTTGTCAGGGTTGGGTTAATGCTGATTTGTGTTTTGTATTTTTTAACAGGCTCTACCTTAATGCTGGTCAGAGTTCAGAGAACATGAGCTATAGAGAGCTTTGGCTTGAGACAGGGAGTTAAAAATTCATACACATGATTTTACTGGACTTGAATTTTTAAAGTGTAAGATAGAAAAAATTCAGATCCCTACTCATGGAAGCAAAAGACAATCACCTGCTCTGAAGAACTGATTCAGACCCTGTTAAACATTCAGGTCTGTTCAACTGATTGGGCAACTGTTTTTTATTTATCAGTAAAGAAAGTCAAACCAAAAGATCTGAAAAAAAAAACCCCAAACCCCAAACACACCCCCCTCAAAAAAACCCAACCAAACAAAAAACCCCAAACAAACCAGAACCAAAACCAAACCACCCAAACCAAAATAATACAACCCCCCCCCCAAAAAATGAAAAAAACACCCCACAACAACAACAAACAGGCAAGGAAGAACCCCAAAACACCTAAACAATTAAATTGGAATAAATATTTACAGGAGGATTTGGGGATTGGGGGGTCTATTTTGTTTTGCTTGGTTTTTAATCTCATGTTCTGGCTTTCTTCTTCCCCTCTTTGGGTGCACTTCATATATCCATTCCTGTTGTCAGACCAGGCTTTCACAGATTACCATGGCAGACACATTTGTGTTTCCTTCCTCAGTGACGACATCAGGATCTGGACACTTTTCTGCAGTAGAGAATATGTCTTGTTCATTTTTTATTTATTATTTTTTAATTATGAAAACTTATGCTGATTCAGGAATAATAGCATGTCTAACACCTTAGGATTTTGTGGTGGGAGAAGTGTCCTCCTTTTTTCTCAGATCTGCTTAGTGCTAGATGAAATTTTTGGCTTGAGAAACCTGTGTTAAAAGTTTGGCTGAGCATGGTATTTGCTACATTTGTGCTTCAGCCGTCATCAAAAAATTGGAGGAAAAGTAAGGTTTTGGAGGGATGACCACACTGAATGATGTTGGATGATCAGGTTTCAAGTTCATTTGGGCATAAAATTCTTAGATGTAAGCTTGTAAGACCAAGAAAACATAATAAGGAATCCAATTTACCTGAACCTGGAGTTATAGGTCCATAATGAGTTATACAGAGTCAAAATGACTTCTGTACCTTCTCTGTTTGAGAAACTTCTACTCCCTGTCTTCTTCACCTTACACTTAGTTGCTGGAGCATTCAGTCATGTCAGAGGGTGCTGAGAAAATATTCCATTCTTCTCATCTGAAGCAACCAAGGTTTGCTGACTTTCTTTTATATTAGAAGACACTCAATAATTTCCTCAAACTGTTGAGGCAGTTGGTTGAAAAAAAATATTAATTTTCTTGGAGCAAGACAGTTACTTACAATGCATAATTGTAATGCCTGTGTAGCAAAGGGGAGAGATTCAAGAATTCTTGGAAATTTTGTGTTTACAGAAACCTGTGGAAATAACTTGGGAAAATGATTGTCAAATTAGCTTTACTCTATGATTTGTCATTTGTAGGTTGTACCAAAAGATTTTTATTTTAGAAATTAGCAATACTGCAGTTTCTGAATTATAAAAAATTCTATTCTTTATAATTTTTTTTTTAACTTATTTGGAACAGTCTGTATTGCAAGTTCTCTTTTGAAGTTTTGGACAAAAGAATCTTAGTATTTAAAACTGAAATTCGAGTCAGATAACTTGTCAACATTTTGTGCCAAAACCATTTCATTCATTTTGGAGTTGTCAAAGTGAAGTTTTAAAGAGTTTTCACAGATTTTAAGGGATTTTTTTTCTTCCCTGATGGATTATTCTCTTTGTATTGTTTTCTCAGTCATCTTTCCTGATTCCTTATATAATCAAGAACTTTACTCAAAAAACATATATGGAGAGAAAATAATTATTAGAAGTCTTTCTTACTTTGACCTTATCTTACCTTTTTACAGGTAATAATTATAATTACAATAATTACGCTTTATAATATTCCATTTTTTAAAAAAAATGAAAGGGATGCTGGATTTCTCTGTGTTAGATGGACCTCAGAAGGTTTTTCTAGGTTGTGGAAAATCTCCATAGGATTTATTGCATTTGAACTGAAGAGTGCTTGAGGCTTCTGTGTCCATCTTTGAGAAAAAAAAAAAAGTTTCATGCATTTGATATTCTGCTTTTAAACAGAGATATCAATATGAATAAAAAATAGGTATATGCTATACTGAATGTGTCCAGAGCTCTGTGAAAATTGAAAGTTTGCAAGCTCTGATTAAATCCTGCTGTAGTGTTGCCCTATTTTAGGGCATTGTTAATGTAATTCCTGAATGGGTGAGTTACTGGCACTCTGATAAACAATTATTGATAGGGTCATGGATTCATGCCCTATTTAGCAGAAATAAAAACAGTCAATGGAAATTGAATTAAATATATTATAACATTCAATGGCATATAACTCACAGATTTGGTGTGCTATTTGAGAAATGGACTGCAGAGATTAGACAAACACAAAGACATTTTATGGAGCACATCATGTGCCATACTGTGAATAATCTCATGCTCCTTTTAGAAACAAAACTATAAACTCTGTGGAGGTGTATAGAATTGATAGGAAGGTCCTGGTTTGAGTGTAACCTTAAAAATGGGTGGATATCACATATTAGGTATGTGATATTAGGGACCTGGATTCATTCTACAGCTCTGTTTGAGGCTGGGATGACAATAACCCTTGAGGGCTTTGCTTTGATGCTTCTGTTAATGCAGGGCACTGTTGAAAGCATCATCAGGAAACAGCAAGGGCACTTTCATGCACTAATTTTTTCCTCTCTGGCTACTGAAGAGACTCTTCAGGGTTCTTGCTTCTTGAGTTTTCCCCTTGTACCCAAACACTTAAAGGAAATAATCCTTTTATGCCTCTGACACAGTGTCCCTGTAAAGCTGAAAGTTTAGCTTTAGGTTTAATGCATGATTTGTGGGTTGATGCTGGTGAAGGACTATATGAAATTATAGAAAGATTTGTGGTTCTATTTTCTACTTGCAAACTCTTTGCTTCATTCCAGCCACGTATAAATTTTACCTTTGGACACGTGTGCTTTTAGAGTGTCAGGGAGAGCCTTCTCAAGCAAAAATATCTGAGCTACCTGTCAGGGCTTTTAAATAGCTTTTATTTAGTAAGGTGATACACTGGAAAAAGCACTCTGTGAACTGTATCCTGTGCTAATGTAAATCAGAAAAGTCAGAAGGCTCACATTTCTCACCTCAATACGAGTACTATCCTTGTTGATCAATATGTAATAAATCTCAGATGTTCATTGAAATTCTTTTTCCATGCCAAATCTTGATGTCATGTTGTTTTGCCAGTAAGCATAAAGTGAGATTTATCCTATATAGGGCTTTTCTACTTCTTTAGGTTAGAAACAAATTCTATATATTACCTCTGGGTATAAAATATATATTGTGTATATGTACACAACATATAGAGAGTTCTATTTGAAAACTGTCTATCTAAATTAAATAGTTATTATTGTTGCTTTTTTAACAATTATAATTCTCTGCAAAGTTCTCTGGTTTTGAAGGAGAAAGGTCACATTGCCTTCCCTTTCCCAAAATTTCATGATTCCCGACTCAATGCAATCATTCAGTGCCATGAAGATTTTTAGTAGTGACTGATTTTCTCATATTAATTCTATGTGTCAATTAACAGATTCAGATTCTTCAGAGTAAACCTTACAACTCTGTGAGTGATGGATTCCTACTGGTGGTTTATGACAGAATATCACTACATTTTCAAAAATTCTTTTTGATATTATACTGCCAGTCTTTAACAACAACAGGAAATCATCAATCAAATGAAAGTCCTCT
This sequence comes from Notiomystis cincta, assembly GCA_013398075.1. Classification (NCBI taxonomy): domain Eukaryota; kingdom Metazoa; phylum Chordata; class Aves; order Passeriformes; family Notiomystidae; genus Notiomystis; species Notiomystis cincta. The sequence continues at coordinate 844 of VZRX01018434.1, read as the reverse complement.
GTGTGTCACTTAAAAAAATCCTAATTTTAATAGAGAGAAAGAAGTAGGGCTGAGCAGGGGAAGGCAGATGATAAGTTGATGGAGCTATTCAGTCTAAAGACTCTTAAAAATACTGCTTTTCAAGCCATGAAGGGTGAGGTTGTAAACCATTTTAATTCCAGCTCAAGAAATCTTGATGCTCTAGCATTTCCCATACAAAGTGAACAAACAATACCAAAAAATTCAAATCTAGATATGCAATAATCTCTCTCCTGCCTTCTTTCCTTACCTTCCTTCTGGGTCTGACAGACAGTAGTTATTGCTACTGAAGTAACAATAATAGTATTACAGAATAGTAACACAGTATTCTCCTTAAAGTGAAGGTGTTATAAATTGTTAATTGGAGAATATTTTATATATGTGTGCATTTGTATATATGTGTTTATGTGAAGATCATGTAGAAGCAATTGTCTTCCCTTTTAATATAGTTTTCCAGTAACCCTGAAGTCTCATAATGTCATTTTCTTTTTTGGTTCAGTACATTTTATATAAAGAAGCACTGAAGTACTCTAAACCAACCTGTGCTGAAATTGAAGGGAGAGAGAGACAAGTTCTCTTCCTTCCTCAAACATTTTAGACAGGAAATTCTTACAGGCAAAAGAGAATAACAGAAGAACATGGTTAGGTGTAGCAGGAGATTGAAAGTGAGGAAATGTAAATCTGGCATCAGCACTGTGCTGGGAGGAAAAATCAATTAACCTGTACAAGTTAGGAAGTGGTGAAAGGATTGAAGGGGTTTCAGGTTCAAAGCTGCTTGCCTTATTCCCACTACTGAGTATTTCTAGTGGGTGTCAGAGGGGAAAAA
>VZRX01018432.1:6147-61167 GCA_013398075.1 Notiomystis cincta | reverse complement strand
GGAGCCCTGCGGAGCCGCTGGGGTGCGGCGGACCAGCACCCGCCCCCTGAATTCCCGTAATGGTGTCCTGGCGGTGGGGCCGCGGAGCGGTGCCAGCGGCAGCGGCGATGGGGCCGGTGCGCGTCACCTGCTGCCCGCTGTGGGCACGGAGGGGCCCCGCTGTCCCTCCCTGCAGGGGGACCGCCACCAGGGAGTCTTTAAAGCCTTTTGTTTAAAGCCTTTTTTATTCATAACGGATAACTGTAAAGCAGCGTGCTGAAGCCACAAATTACATTAATCACATGCAGTTACAAGCCCAGAGTAACAGTATCCAGAAGTAGTTAGCTACGGGACTGATCACAGAATCACAATATCACAGAATCAATTAGGTTGGTGAAGACCTGAGATCATCGAGTCTAACCCGTGACCGACCCCTGCCGTGTCCACTAGACCAAGTCACTGAGTGCCACGTCCGGTCTTTCCAGGGATGGTGACTCCACCGCCCCTGCGGGCAGCCCGTTCCACCAACCCTTCTGTGAAGGTTTAGGACATCGGGTCTCCTCATGTCCAACCCAGGTCTCCCCAGGTGCCGCTTAAGACTGTGTCCTCTCGTCCTGTCGCTGGCTGCCTGGCAGAAGAGACTGATCCCCACCTGTCTACAGTCTTCTTTCAGGGAATTGTAGAGAGCATAAGGTCACCTCTGTCTCCTTTTCTCCAGGCCAAACCACCCCGGCTTCCTCCGCTGCTCCTCATCAGACTTGTGCTCCAGACCCTTCCCCAGCTCCGTTGTCCTGCTCTGGACATGCTTCAGACCCTCAACATCCTTCCTGAACTGAGGGGCCCAGAACTGGACACAGGACTCCAGGTGCGGCCTCAGCAGTGCTGAGAACAGGGGAAGGTGTTTGACTGTGTCAGTTACTAGGAGCTTTGCCAGCTGGCAAATTCCTTTAATTTTATTGCATGAATGAGAGTGGATTTACACAATGCCATGGCATCAGTGGTTTCACATGATTCCACAATTAAATGAAGAGATTTGCAAGTAATTGTTAGTGTGTAATCTAATGTGCTACCGTGATTATTTCTATAATTTTCAATATTTTTTTTTCAGAGCGAGCTTATAATATCCTTGTTTTGAAGTTATAAATCCACACAGGCACAATTGAGCAAAGCAGAAACATTCACTGGAGATGTGCATGAGAAGATGCACAGACATCTGCAGGTCTGTAGTAACTGTACTTTCTTCAGATGGTCTTCAGCTGACAAATCTCATGCATGAGAGGCTGGGGGGTTTTATGATTAATTAGCTAAAATATACAGCTTTGCAGCTTCCTATTCAATGTGTTTGATCCAGTCCTGGATCTTATAGAGGATTACATAGTTCTGTTTGGGTGGCTTGTGTATCTTTGTTGCCATTCCATCAGAAATTCTGATTTTGCTTAGTGACATCTTTTTATATTTTTTTTTAAACCATAATCAGTGCTTCCTTGCTGCTGACTTCAATCTCTCTACTGTTTTGGGGGTTTTTTCCAGACACGCCGCTGCCACAAGACAGCAGTAAATTCCCTGCATTTTGAAATTTCTTAGACCTCTCACCTTTCTTGTGGCTGCTGCAGTGATTTCAGTTACCTCATTCCATGAAGGAGCTTACTGGATTGATTTTTACTCTCTTCAGTGGGAGCAATGCCTTGTGTTCTGATGAACCTATTACATTGTCTTTCCATGGTGGAATAATTGGAAGAAGGTAATAATGATGCTGCCACCTAAGTACCTTCAAATGTATTTGTTCAGACGTGCCAAGTGCCTTGCTAAATTATGCCCTTACATACACATGAACAGCTTTCCTGGGTTTACAAGGAAAAAAAAAGAAGGAACATCAATATGTCATCCAAATCTTTTCCTGGAATTAGTTTTGCAATTTAAGGCCGACCATTTCAGACTGGCACTTAGAGAAAGGTGAAACATCATCTTTTTAATTAAATTTTCTGTGGAAAAAAGAACAGTGGTCTTACTGTGTCCTTTTTTATATGGATGAGAATTTTATGGTTTCATAATGGGCTGAAGAGCTGAAAAGGACAATGAAGTATTATGAAGAACAGTATGAAGTCCTTCTTTCTTAAACTTTGACCTAAAAGACAGTTATTAGCCATAAATGGCTTTTGCAGCTGCTCACTGGATTAGGTGGAACTGGGAACGCTGGCAAAACAGCATGAATGAATTCAATAAAGGGTGGAAAAGAAGAGCTTCATCTTGGAAACTTTGGTAGAGCTGTAGGAAAACATCCAACAAGAGGAAGAAACCTGCAATATCAACATGTAGGAGTGAAAGCAAACAGTAAATTACCTATGGTTTTACAGCAAAGCATAATAACAAAGCCCACAGAAGTTAAGCCTCTGTGTGAAGGATCCCATGGCTGAGGAAGGAACTAACACAATTCTCTTCCCCTTCTTTGGCATGACTACTCCGTGCATACTGCTTAACTGGGTCATGCCTGGGATATTTTTGGGAATCTTCCTGTTAGAAAATTACACTGAAGGGAATTTTAAAAAGAGCAATTAAAATAATTAAAGAGATGAAGGGATTGATTTATGAGACAAGATCAAAAGATCTGGAATATTAAAACATGTTTCACAAATGCTGTGGAGTTTGGATGACATCACGTTGTTAAGATTAGCACAGACTATTTGGAAGGAGTTTTTTCAGTGTGAGATTACGTGCATGTTTTGAAACTAGTAGAAGCTGCAAAAGTGGGGAGAGAAAGGTTGAGGCACCCGTGTTTGAGAAGCTTTGTGCTGCAAATCAAGGGTAGAGACCATACCCTCTATAGGTGGATTGGACAGAATAGATAAAAGATACCAGCTGATGGGAACAATCTTGCATTGGCAAATAGTTGGGATGAAGGCCTTGCACAGTATGCAGTAACCTGCACTAGATGTGTGTTTTAGCCTGCATAACCTCTGTTCTTCATACAGGACCACAGCAGGCTGAAATACCAAGTGTTGCAAGTCTCAAGTTTTTTTAAGCAGGGTGTAACAGCATTTTTAACCACAGGTTCCCAGTTCATCCTCTCTGACTACATCCACCTCTGTTCATTGTTCTGAAAATATTTCACCTACAACTGCCACAATCTAAAGCTCACCTCAGGAATGAAAGTTAAACCCAACTTCTTCTCATACACAGTTAAGAAATATCCTTTAAGAAAAATATTTTTTCCTCATATTTATAACCTTTTAAGAAATTCATCAACTTCAGGTCTTTCTGAGTCCAGCCTAGGGTTCACTAGGTTTGCTTAACAATAGCAGAGTGGCTCTTCCTGCATGGCTAAAAAGTTTCTAAAGTGATGACACATTTAAGACAGGAGTTCACAAAAGTTGTGTTAGCCCTTGTTTAGGAATACTTGTATATCTTGTGGCTTTATCACTTAGGAATAATGTGGCCATCTCTCAATGCTAATTGAAACCTTGAAATTAAACATATCCATCTAAAATATACATACACATGAGTTCTCTCTCCATGCCTGGTTCTGTACATTCAAAGTATTGTTAAACATTAATGCAATACAATTAAATAAGCAGAATAACATGTGCAAACATGTAACCCCATGCTGAAGTGCCTGCTAGAAGATAGTACCAAAATGGGAAAAGCAGGGGCTGCAAACAGAAGAGGGGTAGAACTTGGTGCAACCCCCTGAAAGTGCTTTCATCATCTTCACTGTTTATGCATCTGGATCAGTTTTTCCCTAGGACTTTTCTTTTTTTGAACACAACACTAGTCCCAAGTATTTGCTTATCATTGACAGATCTCATGGTAAATTTTGAGGCGTAGGAGAAGGAAGATAATACTTCAATTTAGAAAAATATTGGTGGGGTGAGATGGGAAAGTGTCTTGTAAGTTAATGGTTGTTTTAGAAATTATTTGAGGTAACAATGTGGCATCACAATTGTGACCAAACATGAAATTCACCACTTTGCAAAACAGCAGTATCTTATTATATAAGATTAAATTCTTGTTTTCTAGAGGTGAACATTAATACAGCTAAGAAAACTAGAACTGATTATTATAATGAATTTACTTCTTTAATTCTCATTTCTACTTTTGTGCCTGAGCATGTTACTGTTTACTAAAACAAACAGAGTTTATCTCCCCTCTCTTGGGTGCTTTCTATCTAATATGTAGGCTTGCTGGGGCATAGCTCTAGAGGCTTAAAGAAAAAAAGATAGCAAACTGTCAATTTCAAAATTTTGAATTTAGGCAGTGTGGAGGCTACATCTTACTGGAAATTATGAGAAAAATCTCTAACTTTAAAAACAAGCATATTGAGTTCAACAGGAAACTTACTCAGGTAGATTACAAGATGAATAAAGACTCTTTTTTTCTTTCATTTTTTTTTTTTTTTAATTCTGCAAAGAAAGACCCTGGAGAGTCAAATTATATCATAGGATGTAAGACTTCTTACAGAACAAGAGAACAATTTCAGGAAGTTAACAAACTCAGATAAGAGTTAATTACTTAAATGAGTGCTACCATAAATTATATCAGCTATTATACTCTCTGCTTTTTGAGAACCCTCTGCTGGATTTCAGCCAGAGTGTTGTGTGTGAACTCTTGGGATTTCCTTTGGTCCAAATCGACTCCAGCCTGTTTCCTTTGGGCAGAGGTTGTTTACCATGGAGGTGAGACCTCAAGTCCAGTCATCCCAGGATCCTGGTCATCCTGCACATCTTCTTCAGGGACACCTTACTTGTGTTAAAGCACTCACTAATCAGGTTTCAGTCTTGACAGAAACTAATAAATTATTTTAATAACCCTGAGAAATAGACTGACAAGGCCCCTGAAACCACTGACAGGCCCCTCCATACCTTTGCCTTCCCAGCAGCCTTCTCTAAGCTTAGCCCAGGTCATACCTCTAACCTGCACATCATGGGATGTTTGGGGTTGGGGTTTTTCCTAACTGCCAAAATGCCACGACCTGACAGAGTTTCTTTCTGTCTTTCTCTAGAGATGTTTGACCATTTGACAGAATTCCCCAGAATCCCAGTGAATATTCCCTCACCCCCAAACCAAATACCAGGAAAGGCCAGATGAACACTGTTTTTCCATCCCAACCAGTCTTGCCTGTGAACTGACCACGTGATGCAGCAAAATTTGATCAAGCTTTTCCTTAACATCTGTGTCATATCTCAGAAGAATTATATCAGTTATATCAATTATATCACAGCAATATAAAAGAAGTCCCTCTTGGTGTTTGAAAATAGCCTGTGAGGAACCTTTTTTGTAACTCCTATCAGATGATCTCCCCTATTCACTCTTTGTCCCCAGTATCATCTGATCCCATGGGCAGCTCATCAGGTGATTCCCAGTGCCACATCAGATGATCATGATCTTGGATAGCAACCAAAGGACTTGCCTGGCTTGTCCACCTTCTGTCATGCCCATCACATTGTCTGGATGCACCTCCTCAGGCATCAATAGGGCCTGCCAGTACTAGTCTTCTTTTATGACCTGAGCTATAGAAGGTAGGTCTGATGGCTGCATCAGCTTGTTAGAATATTTAAACCACTCCCAAGTGGTGACTTACAGAGTACAGGACAGGACCTGTGGTTCACAACCAAAAAGAACATAACAGAAAAAAATGGATTCTGATGCCTCTTTTCCCTGCACACAAAGCAGAATGATGGCCAGCTCAGGTTAGGTCAGGTAACCAGTGCTGGGGGTGGCTGTGTGTGACATGGCTGGGACTTCAGGATAGCCCTCATTTCCACCAGCAATACAACAGAATCATTTTTCTATTACATTAAGCTGGTTTTGCTTGTTTGGTGNACTTCAGGATAGCCCTCATTTCCACCAGCAATACAACAGAATCATTTTTCTATTACATTAAGCTGGTTTTGCTTGTTTGGTGTTTTTTTTTTTTTTTTCTGTCCTTCTGTTTCCCCAGTCCCTTCAAGTTACAGCATCCTGTCTATTGATTATAATTTCCCATGGTATGCAGGTGACTTCAGGATCGATATCAAAAAACGCAGTGAACAGGTAAATCCCCTCCTTTTCATCACAGCAGTCTGTATCAAGTGGACACAATCCTCCTTTCTTTTGACCAACATTAGCAGCTACATTTGAAAAAATGTAAATATTATAGCAAACTGAAAACAACACAATCAAGGCAAAAGATTTTCTTTTATACCTTGTAAAATTATTTATATTAGAGAAAAATATACATGGGGTGATAATTTGTAGTCCTAGCCTCTCATAACATGAAGAAAATAATATTCTTTCTGATCAAAGTGTTTTTATGGAGGGAGGGAATCCCTGCACAAAGAAGAATGGATGGTAAATTGATTAAAATTAGAGTAATGAATTCATCCAGACAGCATGGAAGCAGTAGAACAGATGAGCAAAAGAGAGGCAGTGTAAAAAAAACAAAATAGAAAAGATGTTTTACCTTAACCAGACATCAGCAGTATGTACTTTATATGCATGTTTTACAATATTATTTCTCATAAAATTGTTCCTTTTAGTTGCCTTTTCCAATTCGCTTTTGAGTGATGATGCCTCAGTGTGCACTCTGTGAGAAATGCTGATAAATAAGCATGTGAATTTTATTCTTTTATCTGTATTACATATTGGATTCAGGTCCTCTTACATAAAATTCTGTTGCCACTGAAGACAAAGACATACTTAATGCTAGCTTCAAGGGAGCCAGAATGTCAATATTTGTCTGGTGCACTGCAGACAAGGTTAGACCGACACTCTTTGTTACCTGGTCACTTGACTTTCCAGGCAGAATAGTATGTAACAGCATTCAAAATATAAAACCAAGGAGAGTGAACAAAATGCTTGAACACATGGCAATAACTCATACTACAATAACTACATAGCTACAATTAAGTTTAACCCTTCAGAACTCTAGAAGGGCTATGACTTTTTTGAGGAGTTCAGCTTGCTTATTGTGAGACGAGGTGTTACCATTATGCCTGTCATGAGTGAATGTTTTGACTGCAAGTGCAATACAAATTACAAGTCAGAAAATGGTCTCTTCTGCAAAGGGATTTCCAGATTAAAGAAAGGTGCCTGTTTAAATAGGCCAAGGTGCCAGTGCAGAACAGCTGTTGCACATCAGGCTCTCCTCTGGGGCCTGTGCATGAAACTCATCTCCTCTAACTCAGATGTCTGCAGGCCAGAGGCTGCATTTGATCTGGTTGTCTTGACTGCATTCAGAACCAGCAGAGAGCCAGTTTTAAGATGTAGTTCATCTCATCTGCAGTTTAAACCAGATCAGATAAAATGTGTTCTGCTTCTCTCTGTTGGCTGTGAACAGTTCAGGTGAATTCCACATTTTTTGAGTGCTTTGAACAGATTGAATTAATTTCCTTCTATTCAGAGATACTCTCAACATGAAGTAAGAATTACCATGTGGGGATGAGAGCCATGATTACTTTTTAAAAAGTTTTCTCCTTAGCAGAAACTTTTGCACAAACCTTTCCATTTACTATTGTAAATAAGAAACAGCATGTGCTTTGGAAAGAGAGGTGAGTTTTCCAAGGGAAAAACAATACAGGAACATCATAGTGATCAACTCAGCTGACCATGATCTTGTTTTATTTCCTGTCAGACCATCTTTAAGTTCATTAAATAACATCACAAAAAAGATTGAAAGTATTTTATGAAAGACTTTGTGGTTTTTTCACAGTCAGTTCCTCTAAGAAGTTGTTAGCTAACATCCAATTATAAATTTGTATGTTTTTTAAATGCAATGTAAATCAAAACATAGAGTCAAGAATATGATCTAAAGTAATTGATCTATAGCTCACCTAAGTATTTTCACAATTAGAACTAAAATGGATAAACCAAGTTGGGAGAAATAGTCAGAAGTCTAGTAGTTAATCCTCCAAAATCTACATAAAAATACTGACCCTATTGGCAAAGTAGTACAATAATAATAATGTATTGCAATCTGTTATCAAAACTTCATCAGAACTTGATAAAGTAATAAATGGCAGTGATTACAGAAAAGTGACTTTTGGAATTGACATTAAAATTTTCAGCCTGAAATAGCCTGTTGTAAATATCAGAAAATTTATATGCCCTTGCAACCCACAAGTTTGTCAGGTAAGATACACTGATTGCAGAGGTTAGTCCCCACTTGTACCAGCTCAGTCTTTATTAAAATGTCTCAGCTGATATTTTGAGAGAAACTAGAGCAGTAGGTTAGGAGTCATGAGATCTGTGTTTTAATTCTTAAGTTCCTAATGATTATTCCACCCCAAAAGTGGTGGTGACAGTATTTTCTTTCTCTGTTAGTTTGTGCACCCATGAGGATGGAAAGTGTTTCACCTGTGACATTTTAAAAAAATACAAATTCAACAGGTAGCTCTAAATTCCTCTTGTGAATAATGTATATGGTATTCTACAAAAATTTTCCATAGAAGTTCTTTATTACTTGCCTTATATTATCTGAGTTATTCCTTACACAGTCTCTAAGATATTCTCCAGTTATTTAACAGGTTGGTTGAGGTTTCTTTTTTAGGTTTTCTTCTTTACTTTGCTAATTTTAAACCAAAAGAATTTCTGATGAACACAAAATGGCATCTTAAAGATATTGTCAGTGAGTGAACAGTTGTTCAACTGTTCCAGATAACATGGAGTTTGCTTAGAGGTTTTGGCTGCAACACTTGGATAATGACTATTATTGCCAGCAACATTAACCTAGAATAGAAGAAAATCAGAAAAATAATCAGATAGGAATGCTTACCATATGCAAAGTTCAAATGTAGGTGGTTTTGTTTTTTTTTTTTTTTTCTTCCCAGCATCAAAATTCTGGAAGGTTTTCTTCAAAGAGGTGAGAGGTGAAAATCTTGAGAGGGAAGATTTTCAAATTTTTAAGGGGATTTCCAATAGAACCTGCAGGTACTGGTAACACCTGAGGATGGTTTTCAAGGGCAGAACTTTTGAGTACTGTATCTATTTTGACTTTGGGGCTGAAAATAGTGAAAGAAATGCAGACTTGGAAAAAGAGATAGAGCAGAAGAATTTCTTATACAGAATTCAAATCGTCATTAATTTCCTCCGTCTGGACAAAATTGGAAGCAAGAAACTCCCTTAATGAGAGTTATGTCAAAGCACTGAAGATGCCAGTTGCTTCAATAGACAAAGTGTATTCAGCTACACAAAGGAAGGCTTTTCATACAGGGTTCTGTAATCTGTGGACTTCAAGTATCTTATGGAATAACATGCAATTGTATTTTCTTTTAAAGTATTTTGTATTTTATTTTAAAGTTTATCAGTTCAGGGTTTTACTGTTGTGAATGCATGAATCCTGAAAAAAAAAGCAAGTAGCCATTTTGTTTCCTGTCATTTGCCAATCCCAACTTTACCAGCATGATATGCAAAATTAAAAACATTAGAGAATAGGTAATGTCATTAGAATTTCTGGTGTGGAAACATTTTAATTTTTCAATTAAAACTTGACAGAAAGATTGCTTTTATGACCTAAAGCAAATGGTGGGTAATTTAGTTTGGTCTGGCTCCTATGCCTTCAGTGTTTTGGGATTGCTACTATGCAGGGGTTAAGCTGTAAGAAGAAAAGAATGTATTGTCATACCTGCAGGGTACTAGAAATCCTGGTTAGGTTTCTCTTCTGATCTAGGCAGTGATATCGTGGCCTTGTTTTTGTACTCTGATGAATTCAAGCTGTTGTGCTCGGAGTGCTCACTACTTCCTGACCTTTTTTCTATTTTGCCCTGTTTTCAAGGGCTACATCTGCCATAATCAATGATACTGTGTTTCATTGTGCCAGAAGAGCTCAAGCTGGTGTCTTGCCAATGCCAAAAGACACTGATTCAAAAAGATATTTGAGAATGCTGAAATGAAACTCTTGGATTATATTTTCTTCCTGATTCCTGTTTTAAATTGTGCACTATTGTATTTCTCTTCATCACATACTCAAACTGACAGAGCCCCACGTAACAATAAACAATACTGAATTGCCAGCCTTTAACTTCTACTGTTTGCTTAGGAAGTGTGTGGGGACTAATGAGAAAGTGTATGAATTCATGTTTTGACCAACAAATGCTGAATAACATATTTTGCAATAAAAATGGCTCAGGAAAAGGCAAGATGCATTTTCTGTGTGACAGCCACTTTTTGGTATGTCAAACAAAGCTGTAAAACTTAACCAATATGTCACGCAGACTTTTTGGAACAAAATACTCAGTTGCCTGACTCCATTCTCTCAGAAAACTTTTCCACAGATTTTATTTCACTCTGACATGGTTACACTGTGGCACGAGGAGCCCGGGGCTCTCCTGGTTGATGGGACCAGTTACCCTTTGTGCTCTGGGCAGCTCAGCACAGCCAGGCTCAGTGTGGAGCCTTTGCTGGTTCCAGCACTGCAGGAGTGCAGGAGCAGCGTGCAGCTCTGCTTTCCCACACGCTGTCCTGAGCTGAAACTATGTCAGTGGATTGAAAGACTCGGCCCTAGGAGATAGCAGCTTATCCTGTCATAACCAGGCTTGAGCACTGCTGTCAGAGTCCCTCTGATCTGCAGGCAGTAGTGCTTCCAAGGGCTATGGACACAAGTCCCATGGGATCACTTGGGAGGGGCTGCCACAGAGCTGCAGAGGAAGCCAAGATGGCCAGAGGAAATACTAGCAAGCACCTTACAAGCACTCTGCTTCCCTGGAAATATTTTCTTGTCAGCATTTCTACTGTTGGATCCTATTTAGTTGTGAGACCACATGATTGTGGTTTTGCAGGGTAAACCCAAGGGACTCTGAAAAATTTCTTTCATATCTGGACAAGAGAGCAAGCCCATTATTGCTGTGTATATAGGGCTGTTTAGACTACTGATCACTTGGCAACAAATTTGCTTTACTTTCCATTAGATTTATTTGAGGGGCTGAAGTGAGTCCAAACGAGGGAAACAGAGCTGGTGAAAGATCTGGAGCACAAGTCTTACAATGAGCATCTGAGGAGTTGAGAGTTTTTAGCCTGGAGAAAAAGTCAGTGGGAAGACTTTTCACTCTCTTCAACTGCCTGAAAGGAGGGTGTAGCCAGGTGGGAGTTGGTCTGTTCTCCCAAGCAGCAAGTGACAGGACAAGAGGCAATGGTTTTGAGTTGCCATGGGTGGTTTAGATCAGATATTAGGAAAAATTTCTTCACTGAAAGCATTTTAAGGCATTGGAACAGGCTAGCCAGGGGATTGTTGGAATCACCATCCCTGGAAGTGTTCAAAACACATGTGGGTAGGGCACTGGAGGGCATGGTTTAATGTTGAACATGGTGGTGGCACTGGGTTGATGGTTGGACTTGATGATCTCAAAGGTTTTTTCCAGCCTTAACCATTCTGTGGTTTTCCTGTTGTTTTTCTTTCTCATTCATGAACAATATCAAGATAAAAACAAATTAATTTTTTTCCTTGTGTTTTGTTCAAAACCTAAATGGTACTTTTTGATGGGAAAGAGACCATAGTTCTCTGCTTGTAGGTAATATTTCTGGTCAAATTATATCTTGTGAGCAGTATTAGCTTTAGGCTTACTTCTTTTAGTAAACCTCACTTTTACCTTTATAACAAGTAGTGGAGCTCAGCTTTAAGGGGTAGTGCATGTGCTATTGCCAGAGCAGTCCTATTCCTATGACATCCATCAGGCATGGCATGTTCCACTGCCTGGATTTTGTGCAGTCAGGATGAATGGTAGCCTCCAGTAACACATTTACAGTATATCCTCCTGCTGAAAACAACACAAAGCTCTATTTATAAACTGTTTAGGAGTTAAATGTCTCATAAAAGTACCTGCCCTTGAAAGCAAGCGTTCCCACTTCCAGTGCATTAGTGAAATGCATACAGTTATTCACAAATCATTCTGTGGGCTAGTTTTAGCAATTCTAAACCATGGCTGAATCAATGGCATTTTCACCCTTCATCTGGCTTTCAGTCAAGCCCACAAACACTTTCCCTGTGTACCTTGAATATTTAATTGGTAAACACTGCAGGATAATATTTAACTACAAATAAAAATCTATCGTTACTGAGATGTCATAAACACATAGGGAAATTCCAGTTTAATTTTCTGAAATTGCTTGCTTGCAGCACTAAATATGTGGGATTAAACTGACTTTGAGAGAATGCTTACTGAGAAGCAATAAGATGCTTTTGGCCCGGTGCTGTTTCTGAAGGCTTTGCAAAGATGCTATCGTGCAGCATTTCAGTCATGGCAGGAATGAACTGGAAATTTCCTGAGAAGAGGTGGTGGGTAGGTAAAAGGTTGCTATAAAACCTTAAACCTCCCCTAAGGTCATATTGCAAGCTGCTTGAAATAACAAATCTTAAAAACATGTAATGCAACTGAGATGTAAATACAGAAAGTGCCGCATGAGTAAGTAGACAAGGAAATAAAAAAAAGCCAACAAAATATGAGATGTCTTTGAAGGAAGGAGAAGCAATGGCTATCTATATGACCTCTCTTTAATCCTTACACTCTCTCTGCAGTCTCAAGCCCCAGTCATCTCTCCCATTCCCCCTTTCAACTTCTTGTCCTCTCAGTTCCGTTCTCTTTTCTTCCTTTTCTGTGATCATCACTTAAAATCTTCGCTGACTGGAGGCCCCATTCTTCAATGCTCTCCCAATGATTTCCTCCCTGTTAACTTGGTTTTTCTCTTGCTGCCTGCTAGCCCAGCCCTGCTTCTGTCTATAGCTCTTTGATACTTAATTTACCTTATTATATTTAATTTATCTTAGCATCTTAATCTGTTATTTAGAAATCAGCAGAGCTTTCTCCATGTTCACATTAAAGCTGCGCTTTTGCCCAACCTGTTCTGAATGCAGCACTTTTTGTTCTCAGTGCTTCTTCCTTTCTTCTTCTCCTAAACCATACTTTATTCTGTTTGATACCATCATTTGCATCCCCTCCTGCTGAGTCCTTTGTAAGATGTTCATTCCATCAGTTTCTGATTTCTCTGCTGTTTACAACTGCCTTTTCTTGCTGTGCCTGCAGTATTGCTGACTTCTGGAGTGAATTAATTTTCAAAATGCATGCTGCTGTTGGGGTTTGGACTGTGTGACAGGGATCATGTTTAAATCCTAGTATGTCTTTTCTAAAAAACAGTTTTTCCAGTGCACACTACTTTCCAACCATCTTCGTATCAGTACCTGGAGCCCCTCTCTCCAAAGAGAGTTATAGCCTCACACCATTGCACTCAGAAAAGGGAGTTTCTACACAGAGAATTTATGATCCAAATACTGAAAACAAAAGTATTTTATTTTCAAAATAAAAACACCAAAACATTACTGCTCCTGTTTTACACAGGCTGAGCTGAAAGTTTAATTCAGATCTTGTAAAACTTAGTTCACTTTGTTAATGGTGGAAATATTCTGTTACTTGAACCATCATCTCCCTGGTTCTCTAAGAAGTAAAACCAAGCCTGGGCAGATGTGGAGATTTTCTCAGCACCTGCCAGAGTTACTCAGTGTCACATTTAAGGTGCTGCTGATTTTGGTGACAGATGTATTGCAGCCTTTACTGTGAAGTGCAGTCACCCAGTAGAAACTGGTCCAAGGCACTAAACCAGGCTGCTATTATTTCAGCTGTCCAGGAAACCAGAGTGATTGCATGTGATAATATGGTTAGTGCCCTTACTAGTGCACCTGTCTTCAGTTTTTCCAACCATTTTTTTTTCTTTCAGTGGGAAGTAAATCAGAGTCACAGATATGAACACAAACATTAGTGTGTGGTAAGTAATGGTTCTGGTGTGCAAGTTGGCTCTTTTTAAAGTACTTAATTTTCTGTTTTCTTGCATTGGAAAAATAAATTCTTTAGATTGAGAATTCTAAAAACATACCCAGATTCAGTCATTGCTTTCCAGAATCTTGGCTGTGTCTTTGCATGGTGCATGTAATGCTTATTCACTGTAAAAACATCTTTCTTCCTACATTCACATCCTTCAATGTGAATCCAAGCTTTTGCCTAACATCTCTAAAGCCCTCAAGGGAGATAAAGCATTAAGCAATAGATTGTATGAAAGTATGTAACCTGGTATATATAAGCTAATAATCTCTGGCCAGAAGTGCAGCCTTTCAAAGAGTTGCCACAGCTGGCAAACTGAACATAATTACGTAGGGAGTCATCATTCTCTAAGCAGTCTTTGTCAATCATATTACCACAGTCAGTTCTTTTAAAGACATGTAAAAACCAGAAAATCTGACAAATATATTTCCTAATTAAGTCCCCAGCTAAATCAAGATTAAAACACAGATGCCATGCTCCTCCTTTGCTTCTCCTGACTGCAAAGGAATGGCTTGTTGAGAAATTATCACTTTTTCATTTAAAAATCCTGTATTACTGACGCAACAAAGGCAGGCAGATACTAATAACTCTGCAATGTTGTTCTGGATTTGTTAGTGAGAAGGTGAAGTCAAAGTGAGGAGGTGGGAGAAGTGCTGGGAAAGGCAGGAGGTAGAAGAAATACAGGTTGTGAATTCAGTGCCCAACTGGTGATCACAGAATGGTTTGGGTTGGGATCATCTCATCCCAACCACCCTGCCATAGACAGGGACCCCTCCCAGTAGACCAGGTTGCTCAAAGCCCCATCCAGTCTGGCCTGGAACACTTCCAGAGACATCCCCAGCCTGGACAACCTGTTCCAGTGCCTCAGCACCCTCACGTAAAGAATTCTTTCCTAATACAAAATCTAAATGTGCCCATGTGCAACTTAAACCCTTTTCCCCTTGTCCTGTCACTGTGCACCCTTGGGAAAAGTCCCTCTCCAGTGAATGAATGTGGCAGTCAGCTGTGACAGGGAAGTTGTATCTCTTTCCAGCCTCCTTCAGGCTTGATCTTGGCAGAGAGACAGAGAAAAGGCTAGTGACCAATTCTGAAGGTAAAAGGTGATTATTTACAACTACAGCAGAGATGTATGGTGTGGGAGGTGGACAGGGATGATATGAGGCTACACAATGTAATTGAGAATGCCTGTCTTTAGCAATACATTTGCTTTATTTCTTGGCCTAATCTAGATAGATTGATTTCTAAATCACTATCTTCATCATTAGTGCTTTTAAGCATTATTGTTTACTTTTTAAACTCTTTTGTTGTAATTGTTACTTTAAAAAATAAGAAGAGATTGATAGTTCCAGATACCTAGCAACTACAAATTATTCATCATCATGCTTCAGTGATCTTAAAGACACACATATATATAAGAAGAGATATTGTGTTACTAGACTAAAACATTTTTAAATTGTGAATGATTAAGACCAATACTTAAAATTTTTAGAACAGGTTTTAAAACACTCTCTGGAGGAATGTGGTGCATGAATAAAGATCTTTGAGTATGGTAATCAGCCCCAAACCAGTGTTTATTCACACAAAGCTTTTTATTCACAAATGTGCTGCAGACCAAAGAAAGACACAGGAAATAATGCAGTGTAGAAAGCAACACTCATTATTCTGTTTGACTCCATACTGCCTGTGCAGGTGCTCTGAGCAATCCTATGTATTAATGCAGCCCTTCTGCAACGTGGCTGTGGAGCAGGCTGTGCACAGGCTGCTCACCCACGCTGGGTCTGCAGCTTGTTGGTTGAGATCAGCCCCAGAGCCTGGTGCTCCTCAGATGGCTTCTGTGGTGCTGTGCCTTTATTAACTCCAGAGAGAGCCTAGGGTGACTTTCCAAATGCCTAAAGCAAGTGACTCAGGCTAGGTGGGGTTCAATCCCTGAATTCCTCCCCTCATGGCAGCAGCCTGTTCAATCAACAAGCGGCCTTGAGAGCTTGTTACAGCCCAAAGCAAAAGAACCTTCCAAATTCCATTTGATTGCTACATCCTTATGCTTCAATACAAAATAACTTTTACAAGATGTGCTTGAAGAATAGGGCTATGTTTTACACTACAGAAATAAAGAGCTTTGCAAAATGCATTAACTACATAAGAAGAGGAACCCCTTGCTTCATTCTGCAGGCTGAGGCAACTGTTTTCCTGCTTCAGTAGGTCCAATTCTGAGCTATTCTTTAGCTCATTCTGCCATCACTTTAACACCTGGTACTCCCCTCCACACAGGGCCAGGATGTTTCCCACTGACATCAGTGCAGCCAGACCATGTCTGAGGTGAAGGAGGATGGAAGGACTCCTTTACATTTTCATATTGATAACACTCCTAGTGCTCGAGCACAATTTAGCTCTGTTTTCACATGCATATCCTATTCAGGGTCTACTTCAAGGACTCAATTTCATTTGAACCTACAATTTCCTGGTATCAGGTGTAATTGTCTGGCTGCAGTGTTAGATTTCATAGCACAGCATTCCAAAGCCTGGGATGCACAAGCAAAAATTTCTAGTTTCAGATGCCCAACTGACTAATAATTTAAGCTGTTCTTAGACAGCTGACTTTCCTTACAGCTACACAACAGGAAACTTTTATCAGCACTAAACTGGTGCTGATACAACAAGGTCAAATATTTGGAGCAGCTGAAGAAGAGACAGCCCATTTCAAAGTTCCTTTGTTCATAAGCTTCCACGGCCCAAGCTGCACACTTCCTACACTTGGAAGAAAGTTAAAATGTTTTTTAAACATTGAAAAGGTATTTCAGCAAATTCTATAGAAAAGAAGAACAGCTTGTCAAATATTAAAGCAATTTTATTCTTTAAAATAAAAGCATTTTCCCCCAAAGCTTAAAACTGGCAGCATCTCTTTAACATTCCTCTCCAGCAACACTTCATTCTTACATGGTTTGTATGCATCTGCAGATAGAGCAAAGATTAAAAAAACCCCAGCAACCAAGACACAATTTAAAACATTCCTGGAAACTTCGTGGCTCTGTCCTGGAGATTTTAAGTAGGTCCTGGCCAAGACCTGGAACTCACCTGCAGTGTTACATAAAACTGTTCAGTGCTTCACTAAGCAGGCACTGCATTGTACCCAGGCTCTTCCCCATCTGCTGTATCCCACTCCCACCCCTGCACAGGGCAGTTTCAAAGACAGAGATAACCCCTGCTGCATTCTGTGGGATGCTGCACTAAAAAATTCCACACTGAGCCTGAGTGCTGCACTGAGCCTGCCAGGCAAGAGGAGCAGCACAGGCCATTGCCAGAGCCCAGCCTGGATATTGCACGTGAGCCCTTCTGCTGCCAGGGCTGGGCATGAGCAGAAGAGCTCAGGGCTATTTTGGGTAAAAATCTGAGCTGGTTCTGGAGGGCTGTTGGCCTCAGGGTAGGAAAGCTCTTAATGGTAGAGCTTAGTGAGCTCCACTGGCCTCAGTCCCTGCTGAGGACTGCAGGTGCCTGTCCTGTCTGGGGCTGGCCCTGGTGGGTGCTGCAGGTCTCAGGGGGAGCACAGTGAATGGATTCCTGTCCTGCAGGGAGGCCTCACAGCCCAGGCCAGACAGAGCTGCTCACACACTTTCCTCCACTGCAAGGCGTGTTTTAGGGATCTGACAGTGCCACTTCTCTGCAGCTGCAGCCTGTATGGTTCACAGCCTTCTAAGGCCACCAACAATCATTACTTTTATCTAAACTGATGCTAGTGCAGGCCAGCAGAAGTTACCTGAGTGCTTATCAAATTCATATCTCTGCGTATACACAAAACCATGGCAGAAGACAAGAGGTTTATTTTGCCTTTAACTCCTTTTTGATCTAGGAGAGTGCCTTCATTTAAGGGGCTTTCCTCCCAATTTATTAACTTACTTGTAATTAATAATAAACTTGCATGACCATTGATTTTCTGGATTATTTTTGCTATGTTACATCCAAATATGACAAGTTTGGTTTCATGACCACATATTTGAGAACAGAGTGATTTATGCATTTAGGGTCACATTTAGTATCACTTTGTTAAATGATGCAGTTTTATTTTTACACCATCATTTGCACGTGCTAAGAGAGAACCCTTCTAAGTAACCCTGTAAATGAAAGCGAAAATTTTCTCTTCAGAATGGCTTTTGGTATTTTCAATCAAAATGAATAAAAAGGTTGAAAAAACCATACTATTTCAGTTAGTTAAAATCTCAACTGAACAACAGGTTTCTGCATTTTTATGAAAAATTGCCATTTGATAATATGCTGAAGTTTTCACAACAATGACAGTAATATTTTAACTTTTGGTCTAACTTCTGGTTCAGCTACATTTAATTGCAGAGGGCAATGGTACACAGAGGCCAGTTAGGTTAACTACTGAAGGGCCCTCCTTAGGAGTACCTCTGAATATAAATGCTGGGAAAATCACCAGAGCCTTCATCTATGACAAAATAATCTTATCTCTGTTGGTTCACTAAATGAAACAGTGAATTTTGTTGTAAAAAGCACACTATGCATTGCCCACTTTTTCCTTCCTTCAGCACTGCAGCATGCTGAGCACTGCCAGCACCAGAATATTCTCAGGGAATAAATTCAAGCATCTAATAAAGAGCAGTAAAGAGTCAAAGTGAAGGAAAAAAAAATTAAGTTTGTTGGTATAACCAGTGGCAAGTACCCAGGAATTTGTGGTTTATAATGCACATTCATAATCTTTGTTGCTTTTGCAGCAATGATAGAGATACAGGTGGTTTGGCCAAGTATCTGCTAGTTACTCAAACAGCTGCAGGAATGAAAACAAAGCCAAGGGGCAAAACATTAAAGAAACTTATTTTCTTAATAATTGCATCTGTAAGGTTAACTCATGCTGAAGGGGGAATGTGGAAACAGGAGGAGGAAAGTTCTGACTTTGCATCTGGACTAACTGAAAGTCAGGTTGGTCCTGATCCTCAGGCAGGGAGAGGGACACAACTCCAGGGTCTGGACACCCTGCACTGCTGTCTAGGACAGGCTTTTATTGCCCCTCTGGTCCTACCACCAATGTGTTTCTACCAATGATGGAGTTTGTTAGTTCTAGTTGCAGGTCAGCTCTATAAATGCTGCAGTGAAAAAAAAAAAGTAGTAAAAATGCTTACTGTGGAGTTATTGATGATTCTGTAAATGAACAAACCACCTCTATCACTCCCTCCCCTGATTTTATCTCATTTTTAAGTCTCATAATTTCTCCTGCAAGTTAAAAACCAGTCAAATGCACAATTGTGGGACTTGGCAGAGATGATCACAGTGCCCTCACACAGCTTGAGACTGTTGGGATTTTCCTTATAACATCAGCCTTCCTTTTTTTTTGCTCTAGGTAGGGCAGCAACACCAATTTCTGCTGCTTCCAGGCCTAAGGACAGCACAGGTGCAGAATGCAAGTATTCTGCTAGCCTGACTTTTATACAACTGGCTGGATCACACTATTCTGCATAATGAATTTTATGTCAGATACATTCACTCAAAAAGCCTCATAGTCTACTGTAATTCATAAGCCAAAAAGAAAAAAATGCAAGGAAGAGAAGGAATCTGTTTGGCTTGATTTGTTGCCCACGTGTAAGCATCTGGTGTGATACAAAATGCCCTGCAGTGCCTTTCCAAGTATCCAGCAGCTGGGCCAGAACGTCTTTGATCTCCAGCAGGGCCTCACCCACATCTGCCAGCCCCATGTGCAGGTCTTAGGAACCCTGAGACTCATCCACCAGCAGACAAAGGGAGACAAGTGGGGGATGAGTTTCAAAACGTTCTTTCAAGTCAGATTTTTAACCTAAGAACACCTTAGGATATCTCAGACCACACCAGATGCCTGCGTGGGCAACTGAATCAAATTCAGTTGGTTTGGGGAAATTAAAAAAAATATCTGGTAATATTTTAATAGATGTCCTCAAAGAGCCATGAAAGGTAAAAGGACAGGAACTTCTGTAATGCAATAGCAAATAAAAAAGATGACATTAAAAAAAAAAAAGGAGAAAAGTATTTCTTTTCAGTTTGAAAGATTCCTTTGAGGGGGAAATAAAAAAGGATGTAGAACCCTGTGTTTTCAAGACAGTAAGAAGTGGCAGTGACAAAGTATTCAGCCACTAATATACTTGCAAAGAACTAAAAAGAGGTAGAACTAATCATAAATGTAGAGAATATGATATACAACTGGTAAGAATATCCAATTCTATTTCAACAACACCAGAGCCTTAAAAGTATGAAAGCAAACACCAGACCCACATCTCTCTGAGTTTAAAAAAGGGGGAAATTTTAGTCTTGTTACACCAGTCCATGGGCTTAGTCCTCATAAACATTGTGAATTCTCTCTGTTTACCACCATAAGATTAAAATCAAACCTTAAATGGTATTTTGTTTTGTAGGTCACATCAAAAGATCATAAAAATACTTAAAACAATTTAAGTGAGTTCAGTGCATACAGATCTACTGCAGTTGTTTAGGAATGCTTCTGCTTGGTGGTTCAAAATGGTATGATCAGGGGAAGAAATATATTTAGTTTTCTTTATAAAGTTACCAGAAATAAGATTTATAGACACAGGATTTCTCTTTAAATCTTACCCTGAAATTACATTAGTGAATAAGGCAACATTCCTCAGGATGACATTAGGATATAATTGATTGTTTTTCCAGACCACAGGAGGAACACACCTAATACCAGTAAAGGATAACATTTTCAAAACCAACTGAAAAACCTCAGAACTCTCCTAAAAGCTTAAATGCTTCAGGAAAAAAAAAAAAAAAGTTATTGTATCTACCTTCAACATGGGTAAGAGGGATAAAAAGGACATCTCCTCATGCCAGAAGAATGCAATTCAGAAAACTGTAAAAACTGCATAGCAACCTATCTGGGAAATCCTACCAATGTGTCCAATCTGTGCTTTGTGTCCATTTCTCATGGTAATCTTTTATCTGGGAACAAAGCCACAATTGCTGAAACAGCTCTGCTTGCATAAAGTAACAGCGTGTCCAATAAGCAACAAAGGACAATTTAGTTCTCAGAACAAATAACCTGGCTGGCTCAGAGGGGCTTGCTCAAGAAACAGCAGCAGCACTTCCCTCCCAGCAGAGTGAAGTACCCGGTTCTGCTGTGCTGGCACAGCCCAGACTCCACCTGGGGTCAGGGAAACCTGTCCAGAACCAGCCAGGGCCAGCGCCCAGCTCGGGGCTGGCCTGGATAAAGAAATCAAAGGTGCTGATATGTAAGTTCACCTTTGAAGATCTGACATCTTCACACAGGACTGGCCAGAGCAGGGGTTTTGCTTACCTTGACGATGACATCCTGTGCCAAATATTTCAATTATTACCGTGATAAGCTGATAAATAAGGGAAAGTAACATGATAGTTATTATTTTTAGGAGGTTGTCAGATACCAAAAAGGATGGTTTATTTTATTGGTACTCAGAGAGAGAATATGAATCACATATGAAGAGAATGAGAATATATGAGAGAATATGGCAATTGCCACTAACAAGGAATTATATCTCTACCTTGTTTTTAAAAACAGACTTAAGCACATCAACAATCAGACAATGAATTTATTTGCAGGATACATTTATCATACATAGAAAACAATACTTATTGTTTGGTTAATTAAATAGAGAAAAAAAGCAAAACAAACCCACAATACATTATTCAGTGTTCCATATATTTGTTAGCTGACATTTTCAAAATGAAGCTTTCTTGTTTTTCCTTTTTTTAAAAAAACCCATGATCATGAACAATGCATAGTGGGAACAAAGGGTCTAGAAATCTAACATTCCACAGCTGTGAGTCAGTGTGAAAAATAAGGCCATGTAGAGGAAAAAAAACCCAGAGTGAATGTCTAAACAATACATATTGCATTGACAGGTTTCAGATAAGATCAACTGAGTATATGAAATCTAAAAACAATGTCATGTAAGGAAAAGATGAATTTAAAATTTTAACAAACAACTTGGAAATAGATTTCCCTAGTGATGGCTTGGAAATAGCCTCCAAACTTTCAACCTTCTATCAGTGAAGATCAATGATACTATGATGCTGCAAAAACCATCCCAGGATGAACATCTACAAGAGAGAAATATCCAAGTCCATTTCACAAAATAAGTTACAACTACCCATGCTACTTATTCAGCACATATTTATTGAAGGAATGACAAAGTGTTAAGAAAAAAGTTTAAGAAAAAAGTCACTGAATGATTCAGTGAAGAGCTGGAAAACATATCTTCTTGCTCTGAAATGTGAATTACAAGTTCTTTTCAGGCTTCATGACAATGTAAATGGAATGAATGGAATTGCAGTGTCATATCCTGCTCTTTGTTCTGTCCTTTCACACCGGTCAGCAGTGTGAAAGTTTCATAAAGCTGCCATGAACTCAGGTTCTTCACTGCCCTTAAACACCGCCATCCGCTCTCCCGTGATGGAGCGGAGGAGCCCAAGGAGCAGGAGTCACAGGGTTGCTGTTCCCTGGCAGCCCCCACTGTAGTGCTCCCAAATGATGCAGGGTGTGTACCCCAGGTAACTCACCACACACATTAAACAACTGATCAACAGAAAGTGTTACATGAAATTCAGGATAAACAGGGTATAAAACATTTGCCAATATTGGATCTTACCCGTGCTAAGATTCAAGATTCCTTACTCACAGAGATACAAGAGCAAAGCTGAGGCAAGACTGGTTGTGGAAATTGGTCTGAATGCAGGTGTACAGAATGAGTATTTTACAAATAACTACTTATATCTAGAGTTTAACTCACGTATTTTTAAAACCATTAAATACAGACTAGGCTGTATAAACCTTTATAAGCCTTCTTCATCTGTCATTAGTGATATCCACATCTGTAGGAAAGCTCTGAATTTGTAAGACATACATAATTTATTTTAGAACTATTCCTACAGGTCACCCTTTGCCATCGTGTAAAATGTATGGGAAGCTGTGGGAACACTGGGATTGTTGATGTGCTAAACTGAACCAAACATATCCTTATTAAAAGAAAGCTGAAACATCCTGACTGCCCTGCAGAGTTCTGTCCTGAAAACTATTTCTGCACTATGCTCTACACAGTCTTGTTCATCCCAGCTATTCAGAACAGCACAAACAACAGCAATAAGACAGTGATGGATTCCAAGGCTGACCTTTTTTAGTTGCCCGGAAAAAACTCTGTTTACCCTGAGGCTTCACAGAAAGTAAGAAACACATTTTAAACATCAGCTGAACAAAACTCATGCAGCTGTGGTTACATCATGTCCCTGTTACTTGTCTTCTGTTAACAGAGAAATTAAGAATTGCTTATGGGAGAAAAACATAAGTTTCTATTTTCAAACCCAAAGAAAACCATACAGAGAATTCCTGGGGAGAAGGAAAAACAAAAGCCTGCATTGGAGAATGTGGAGGACTGCTGTAAGTTATCCCTAAAGGAGCACTAATACATCCTATGGCTATGTATGTATCTGTTACACAAATGTATGTATACACACTTATCCACAAATGCAGAATTATCACTGAAAGAAACTATCAATATAGTTGGTTGTTTCATTCTAAATAAAAAGGATGAGTTAACAAATTTTCCACTGTGGCTCATAATTTGGGACGACTAATCTGCAAGTTTGTCTGTACTTTTTCTAGTGAAGCCTCTTTCCTTTAACTTGTACACAAGAAAGCTGGTTTTAATTTCCCAAGTTAGCAAAGAACATGTAACATCTCCCATGCTAAGGAGTTTGCCATTTGCATGTCATACCATGCATTATCAGAACATGCTATGTAAGTATTTCCTGATATAAAAAACAATTTCATAAAAAACAAAGTAGAACAATGATTATAATTATGGAATTCTTCTGGAAATTTTCAAACAAAAGCTAAGTATAACATTTCTGAATATTAGACATTACTTTTTCCATCTGATACAGATTTAAAATGCATAGTATATACATAAATAGTAGCAGCCATCCAATCTTTAAGAGTGCTGTGTTTTATAGTCCAGTCAATATGCCCTATAATTATATGGATGGATT
Organism: Notiomystis cincta; assembly: GCA_013398075.1. Taxonomy (NCBI): domain Eukaryota; kingdom Metazoa; phylum Chordata; class Aves; order Passeriformes; family Notiomystidae; genus Notiomystis; species Notiomystis cincta. The sequence continues at coordinate 37,393 of VZRX01018432.1, read as the reverse complement.
CTGTATTAAAGATTCTGAGGGCTAATTAGAATAAAATGTAGAAGGATTTAATTTTAAGGAAAGACTTCCTATTTTTACAACAACAAAAGACTCATCAGAAATACTCCAGTAAAAATCCAACACACAAAAATCACTCTGTACTTTTGTATTTTCTCTTGCTAAATAAATGACCAAAACCCCAGGAAAAATCCTCCCAGTAAGAGTATGTATGGCACATGCTTATCAGAATGTAATCCATATGTTAGGATTATAGAGAATGAAATGGATCCACTGAACAAGTTCTTCTTCAGAGAGTGGTCCAACCCATTGCCTTTGTCCACACTAATCTGAGATGTGCTGGGTCACCATTCACACTGTTTGCTTAAAGTCTTGATTCAGAGAACCTGTACATACCAAAATCAACCCTTACTCAGCAGAATTTTAGCATCTGGAGAAATGGACTCATGAACTATTTTTAGCACTTCTAGTACTCCCTCTTCCATACAAGACACCTAGGGTATTTACAGTGCACCAGTGTGTCTGCTTTGTTAAAGCCATGACCAATGTCTTCTCCACCCTCTTCTTGCTTATGAAGTCTACTTAGTAAAATTGTGGCTTTCAGTGACTGTGTAAAGTACACTGGCTTTAGCTGCATTTGATAAAATTTATAAAACTTCTTGTTTTGGTAGCACACTAAACAACCAGGAACAGCCTGCCAGCCTCATTATAGCAGATGAGATTTGTGCATGTCAATTCAGAAGCTTTGGGTTCTTCTAGATCTGCATCCTACATCTCCATGAGAGGCACTATGCTAAAGGATTGTTCCAAGCCATTGTAGTCAACATGAATAAATAAATAAATAAACACCAAACTTGACATGTTTTGGAAGTAAACATCCTGTTTTACCAAATTACATTAAAACTTCCAAGTGCAAAGCAATTTTTTGTGCTGTAGATTGGACGAGACAGAGGAAAATGTCACAGAGCCACTGAAAGGAAGAGCTCAGATCAGTAAAGAGCCACTGAGGTGAGAGAGCAGTCTGGAACAGAGCCTCAGAGCCAGGCCTGGTGCAAGGACCAGGCTGCTCCTGTCCTCCTGTCCACAGAGGGATGGCAGAGTGGCCCATCAGAACTGCTGCTCTGAAACCTCTGTATGTTTCCAGGAGTGATGACAAGTTAGACTTACAGGGTGCAGTTTGTTTTTTCTGTCTTGCACTTTGTGTTACTTTTAATGGCCCCAAAGGGACCAGCTCACACTGGACTGGAGGATTTACTCTCCTACCAGGACCTGTCCCAGTTTTCCTGAGCTGAAATGACTGAAAAGGAGAGGCAGGGCCAGCCACCCCACAGAGGTGAACTTCAAGGGCCCACGCAGCCTGTGGCAGCACTGGAAAGGGATGTAAACTAGACAACAACAAATAAATAAACATGGTCTCTCATTACTGCCTGCATCATCTTAAGAAAGGAGGGCATCTCCTGTGCAAAAGCACCCATCAGTGGGTAAATGCAAACATCAGAGAGTTATGAATCTGTGCAGTAGCACCGGGAATGGGGCTCAGCCCCACTTTGAAATTATCCAGGCTTTCACCTCAAGTGCCAAAAGAATCTGTTTTACCTTTTCATGGATGTTTAGTACTTCCTGCAGGCCAGATCTGTGAGCTTAGGTTCCACTTCAGTTCCTGAAGGAAAGGTCATTTCTGTAAAGAAATTCTGAGCTGCAGCAGCTCCTATGGGGAACACTGTATGAGGCAGAAGCTGCAGGGTATTTTCCAAAAGTTTCCTATTTCAAATATTTAGGCTCCCAAATCAGAGGATTTTTGTTTAAATATCAGTCTATATTGAGGCAAGGCTCTGACTGAACCTGATTTACATAAACTAGGCAATATATCACAGGAGGACAAGACATTCAATATATAATCCTATTGGATACAAAATATTACAGACCCAAAGAGCTTCAAAGCATGTCAGACATATTTCAGCCAGTAAAACACCAACTGTTCTTCCACTGGAACAAAGATATGGTCTGTATTCATCTCAGAAAGCAAAGCCAAATGTTTCAAGAGTTCAAGACACAATCATATTCTTCCTCTAAACAATTCATATCTAAGACCAGCTTCAGCTAAATACCTTTGTTAGCTATCTTTGAACAGAATGGATCCTAGCAAAGGAAAATTACCCTTTGAAATACAGAAAACCATCAGTGAGTTACTGTACATATTACATGCATAGCATCAGAAGATAGACACCATAAAAACAATAGGTTTCACTTTCAACTGTGAACAGGTAGAATACAGTATTATTTTCTGAGTAAAACACCACAAACATTACATATCACTTAGGAAAACTGCACAGCATACTTCAGCACTCAGAAACGAAATTTCAGTTATCTTGTAGCTATTGCTGACAAATATTGCCTTTAAAATATTTCAGCTGCTTATGATAATATACAACTGAAAGTGTAAGCAACACAAACATGTGGGCTTTGTTATCCCCCCACATGCTTCATTTTTAGCAGACATTGGCACTTCTCATCTGCATCCTGAGGACAACATCACTCCAGTCATTTTGGCCAGGTGAAAAGGAAAGCCATTAACCCATTTGGCTGCTCTCTCCCCATTAACACATGGTAAGCATTTACCTTGCTTTTCCCCATTTTGAGACCAGGCTTTAGGGCTTCTTAGAATCCAGTTTGGTAGAGTACCAGACTAAAAAATCCTAAACAAGTCACTGAAGATTATGCTGATTGAGTAATGATCAGAGCCTACACAGATCTTCAGAAAATTATTTAAATTATTAAATAAAACTGTTTTTTTCTCCCACTTTACAAATGTTTGAGACAAAATAATTCCCTTATTTTGAGATCTGAATTAATGAAGTAGGATTTTTTCCTATGAAATCTTAAAATGCAATTTCTCCAAAATTAATACAGTGCTTAAAGAATAAATAAAAAGGCTTCTACTTTTCTCTATTAGATTTCCCATGACCACAGGCATGGTGTTTTAAAGTTTTAAATTAAAACAGCAACCACCAGTTGATTGTTCTTTCAGTGTCATTTTAAGGGAATTATTTCAATCTCAGCACTGGACAAATTTTAAAAGGCCATGGATTCATTATTTCTGTGTACTTTGAGAACTGCTGGAAGAATATCCAATCTTCTATCGTGCTGTCACCATCCAAAGTCCCAGTGCAACATTGGCAGCCAAAAGTGCACTACCAGCAAGCAAAATTAAAAAGCCAACAAGCTCTCTGTTTTGTTTTTCTACAATTAGGGAGCTCAGCGTGGCTTCCAGGAAGGAATTTAATATCCACTGACCATCCAAAGCGAAGCAGGGTACAGCATTGATAACTGCCAGTGCTCCTGAAAGTGAGATGAGGTACCTGGTTGAATTTAGTTAAGGTTCATTCAGAGTATCCGAGAAAATGTAAAAAAAAAGGTAAAAAATTGTAAAGATATATGTATTTTATTTCTAGTATGCAGAGAGACATATGAAGGTTATTTTCTAGCTGCCATTCAGTTTCACAGAAATTAAATGAGTAAAATTAGTTTTACACCATAGCATATCCACTCAGAGAATTGCCTTTAAAGATTTTTATTTTTTAAGAGCTAAGTTTGGATAGTTAAACCTGCACTCTTCACAATTTGACTGAAAGCAGAAGACAGCAAAACCACCATCTTCTTTGCTTGCTTTGTGTGGTTTCGGAGGAAGGTTATAGCTCTGACACCATGCCTGAACTAAGAAGGTATTCTAGTATGAAATCATGATTAGGAATATTTTCCAAAACACTCCCTAGTAAATGACTAGAACATAATCAGAAATCTGACCTATCTCTCCTACTTACCTGTCAGCCAGAAAGGCTGAGTGGATTTCTGTACATGTGTGTGCAGGTGAGCATGAGGCATGGGCAGGTCGTTTTTACTGTTGGGAAAGGCTTCCTAACTGCAGTACCAACCTCCATCCTATGTGGCCAGGCAAGAAGACATGATCAGAAAGCAGCTGGGGCAGCATGACCCTTCATGTGCTCCCAGAAAATGAGAGCTCAAGTGGTACTTCTGCTCTAGTTCTATGGACTACTTATTAAACTGAACTAGAGTTTAATTATCCTATGGCCACGCATAAACATAAACATTTCAGTTTCTAATGCTAAGGGTTCCTAGATTAATCACATTCAAGTCTACTAATCTACATGTATGTGTACATACATAATCTTATTCCTTAATAAGCAAGTGTTAACCAAATTATCCTGTCTTCTGAATAGCTATTTTCTTTTCTTTTGAAGAAAAAAAAATAAAAAAAAACCCATATCCTGTTATTTAGTTCAGTATAATGACACAAAAATAATAAAACTCTGACATTGCAAAGCTAGCAAGAACATCTCATTTTTCCTGACTTAAATTCAAGCTTACTTTGGTTTTCTTGTCACATCTGTTAAGGCTCACTCTCAAGAGTTAAAAAAGCACTGACCAAAAATATGCACTTAAGGATGAGAAAGTGAGAGATTTCATTTTTAACTTGGCACATGGACAATAATCAATGCAGAGATGGGATAAAGATGTACAGAAATATTTCAGGGCATCCTGTCTAAAATTATATCCAAGTGAAATTTTGCTAGGTCTCTAAATTCTGAACAGTTCCCTTCTTACCTTAAAAGAACAAACATATTTCAAAGGATACTTGCAAAATGTCTCTATCACCACAGGCAGATCGATGCTTAGAAAGTTTTGTCGTGGTACAAAACTGCTGAGACTTACTGAAATGAAAATACACAGAGCATGAAAAGTCATTCCAGGGTTATAACATTATGAATTTTAGATTTTAATTTTGCAGAAAAATCCCATGTGAAATGACCTTCCTCCAGGACAAATAATCAATTTCAATAAGGCTTTGATTTTTTTTTTGTTTTTACAAGAGTGTAGCTGTTACATTTTTCTTAAACGTGGCCACTATCACAGTAAAGTCACTACACAATGCACAATTAGCATTTCAGTAAAACTGGATCTAAAATACATATTTTCAGAGGCACCTTTAGTCATAAAGACCCCACTGTATGATTCCAGTGTTTTTCAAAGAAAATAGATTATAGTCACCAGACTTTTTCAACATATGCAGTCCACATGTATACTGTGGGTGCACACGTGTATCTCCTCTTGCAGTACCTGCAGAAGATCCCCCTAACCTGAGGCTGAGCTCATGGTGGAGTGGAGGAGATGGGGAACAGAACTCTGGAGTCCCTCTGAGAAAGCAAAGGCCACGAGGGGATGCACAGCTGCATCCCACGCCACCAGTTAGCCAGTACATAAGTGGCTTCTCTTCTCTGTTCAGGTAAGTGACTTCAAGATATAACTTGGTGCAACTCAAAAACCTGGGACTTGGCATCCTTAAAAATAGTGACTGGAAAATTGCAGTGTCAAGGACCTCAAGATCTCCAATACTTTATTACTGTACACACTGTTGTTTGAAGGTATACATGAAGCTTCAGTTGACTGCATGTCAAATGTTTCTGAGAGATTCTTCAAGGCAAGTGTGATAGTTTGAGACCTGCCAGAAGGCATTTTGTTAGCACAGCAATGTTCCATCTGGGAACATTCTGGGTCTGCCAGCACCAGGGACTGTTTGAAAACCATCCTGTGACAGCTGCAAGGAAGACACCTTTCCTACTAAAAGGAAAGCACAGCGGAGTCTCATCCCCAGAAGGAAGAGATCAGGGTAAATTAATGCAGAATTAGAAAACCATCTTGAGAATGAACTTGCACAGTATCACCAATACTCTCTCTGTCTTTAAAGAGCAACTTTAGATGTGAGGTGCCAGCCACAATGGCCTGAGTTTTCCCTACCTACATGGAGAAAAGTTACAGCTGTAAGAAATACATACCTCCACAGAGATATGTGAAGGCAAGAGTTCAAATCCCACTCAATACAAACATCCCTTGGGAAAGGAACAGTTTAACCCACACCTGGAGAAATTTTAACCATAGGCTAAGAGAACACTGGGAACATAACATACCAAAAGGGCTGCTAAGTATATCTTACTTAAAAGTGAGATCAGATTTCTACAAGTTTGATAAAGAATTCAAGGACACAGCAACAAAGGTGAGGGAAAGTAGTTCTAAAGTCACATAAGGCAGAGAACTGGTCTTTTCAGTCACATAAAGACATTTTCTTCTGTTAATAGATGCCCTTCTGGGAAGTCCAGCCAGCAAACATACCATGGGTTGTAAAGATATGGATAGCAAGGAGAACCAAAAAATGAATCGATTTGGTGTGGCAACAAGCAAGAGAATTTTTCAGTATCAAAACTGTCACTGTGCTCAAAAGTAATGTTTTTTCTTAAAGCTTAAGACTGCCCTTTGATTTAGGGGAACTAAGAGAAAATAAATCTGTTGGACTGAGTGAAATAGACAACAGACAGAAATTCTGGACACCACCCAGGTCAGAAAGTCAGAGGTATTCAAGTCAATCACAGAATCATAAAATGATGTGGGTAGGAAATAATCTTTTTGTTCCATCCTCCCTGGCACAGGCTGGAACATCTTCCTCTACACCAAGTTGCTCAAAGCCCCATCCAGCCTTGCCTTGAACACTGCCAGGGATGGGGCATCCACCATTTCTATGTGCCAGGTGTTTCAGTGCCTCTCCATATTTAGTGAAGAATTTCTTCATTGTAACTAATCTCTTTGTAGAAGAAAGCCTGTATGATAAGACACTGAACTATCAGAGATACAACTGGGAAGTTCTTTGAACTCATTTAGCCTCATTTAAAAAATTACACTGATTAACCAAGCAGACATCACAGCCTTCTGCAGTTTGATAAAGGAGCCTGTCCCAGTGCAGGTGCAGGACCTTACACTTGTTCTTATTGAACCTCATCAGGGTTCTTTTCAAGCTTGTTCAGGTCCCTCTGGAAGGCTTCCAACTGCTCCACTCAGTTTGGCATTGCTCACAAGCTTGTAGAAGGTGTACTTGATCCTGCAGTGGGGAGGCTGTGTCCCAGCCCTTGGGTGGAGCTGCCCTATGGGATGTGCTTCCCTGCCTGTGAGGGCAGCTTCCCAGGAGCACCCTGAGTTCCATTCCCACACAGCCCCACCCTGGCTGCCCACTCATTCCAGGGTCATGAGGTCACACAGCCCTATGGTGCTCCAGCAGCTCTCCATGTGTACCCTGAGTGCCATCCCCTGACTGCCCTGCCCTGGCTGCATGGGGCCATGAGGTCACAGAGCCCCACAGCACTGCACTGGCCATAAGAACCAACTGCTCAGCCCCCATCCCTGACTGCAGCAGCAGCAGTGTGGTGGAAGGGGATCATGGCCTTTGTCCACCGTGTTTTCCTCTCCCTCCTCATCCTCCTGATGGTCCTGCATCCTGGGGCTGCCAACTATGCTCCACAGAAATCACAGGAAGCAGGTAAGCTGCCAGCACTAGTCCAGCCTTTCATGGGCTGGGGTGGGGGAGTCTCCTCACCAAGAAGGTGCTTTTTCCTCCAGTGTGTTAGTGAGAGTTTCCTCTGTGTGTGCGCTCTCCTGCTAAGAGAGTCCCAAGGGTCAATCTTTCCTCCAGGGGTGTTGCACATTGTGTTTAAAAGTGTTGAGCTGCCAACTCAGAGGTCCCCAGGTCCTCCTCTGCAGCTCTGACAACCCACTGACATCTGGCTCCCACGTTGTTACCTGACCCCAGTCCAGTGCTTCTGTACACGAAGGCAGAAGATTCCAACATGCAATGGAAACATTTCTCTGTGCTTGCTTCCAGCTGACTCTCTAGCAGATTCTCTGGCAGCTTGGAAGAAAGATGGCTTGGAGCCCTTGGGCGAGCCTGGAGCAGGTAAGTTCTCAATGCCTCTTTCTTTGAAAGAGTAATTATCACCAATGTGTCAATAGCTTATTAATGAGCAATTTTCTTTAAGGTGTAGAGGCTGACGGCTTGCTGAAATCTCAAGTCGTCAAGCACATGCATAATCCCACAGGTAAATTAGCTGGAGGAAGGATCATTTACCTTTTAATCTTCCTTCCATGTGAAATGCAACTTGCTCATTCCAGGTAATTGCTGTCCTGTGGTGAGCACAGGATGGCTGTGTGCCAGCAGGCTCTTTCCCCAGTGCCCACTCTTGCACGTCACATCAGCAACTAAGCTGAAAGTGTGTTGGGTTCAAGACATCTGGATCCCATTCCAGAGACAGTGAAAAACAGGACTCTTGCACAAATGTAGCTCCCCCTGTAGCTTCATCCCAGAAATTCCCCTGAGTACTTAGATGGCCAAAGCACAAAAGTAGCCCTGAGGAGGATCCCTCTCATAAGCTGAGGTCCAGATTAGTGTTCTGACTTGCATACTGGGCAGGGAAGCTAGAGGGAACCTCCTCATCCCCTGCATCCTCCGTGCCTGAGCCATGCTGAGGCTTTACCTGTCTTTGCTTTCTGGCAGTGCTGCCAAAGTCTGGAGAAAAACAGAATGAAAAAGCTGGTCAATCTCCTCAAGCAGACTCAAAGCACTCAGGTACTGAACAGTCCTGCTGGGGTCCCTTATGGGGAGACACATCCTGAAATCTGGGAGTGGCTGCAAGTGCATGCTGGAGAAAAAGCAGACAGGGAGAGCAAGACTCAGGTGTCTCCTGTGAGGGCCTGACTCCACACCCTGTGAGGGTGTGGGAGCTCGCCCGGAGAGGGAGAGTTTCAGGTGGAGTGTCCTGATGAGTTTTTGTCAAAGGAGTGACTGGCCAAGCAGCAGTGCTCCCCACTGTGCTCTTCTCCTGATCATTTCAGTTCTGTTCAGAGGGACAACCTATCCCCAAAGGGTGGGAGCGTGCCTCCAGGACCAGCACTGAGGGGAAAACAGAGAACATTCTGGGGATACCAACATGCTGCAAGTTCACCAGTAGTAAACTGGCAGACAACAGGCTAACATTTTGAATTTCACTGCAGAAATGGCTGGAAAAACGACCAAACAAGTTCCTACTGGCCATGAGCACATTGAAAGTATTTTCTGTCGTGGAGCAGGCTGTATGATAGGCATAGTGATAGTCCTGGTTGCCGTGCCAGCTGGGATACTGATGTGTTCTCTAGCAATCTGCTGGTGGTGTGAGAGAAAACGGTGAGTCAGCGATCCCCCCACAGCTCCTGCTTCCCTCAAAGGCAGCTCAGAGCCACAGAGCGTTTCTAGTCAGGCTGCTGTGCAGCAACGAGTCAGTGGCTGGTTGAAAAACTCTGCTGAGGCTTCTGCAGCTGTCAGCAGCTTTAACTGGTCTCTTAATTTCTGGTCTTCTCTTGAAGAGTCTACTTGGACTGTAGTGTTTGCTCAAACTGAGACTGCCTGGCTGGCTTGCATGAGTGACAGGCAGAGGCAAAACAAAGTCAGGATGAAAAAAAGTGGAGGGTGATATTGCTCTAGAAAGGAAGAGATTCATTGGCACCTGGTGCTGACCAGTGAACCCGCCCAGAGGAATCGCCCTGCTTGGCAGTGCCTCGGCCAAGCTGTGCCAGCAGCTCCCTCTCAGCAGTGAGCCCTGCCAGCTCTGGCCCTGCTGTGGAGGACAGTCCTGTGTCTCACCTGCAGCTTAGCCACCTCCTCTCTCCACAGGCGTGTCTCTGGAGACCAGCAGGAGCGCACCGGCCTCATCACATGCTCAGACAGCCAGACCAGCTCACCTGAACCTGCCCTGCCACTGCAGTAGCCCTAAGAAACTCACACATCTGATCCCTGAGCTGTCCCTCTTCCACTGCCCCTCCTTGGCTGTCCTTCAGCAGCTGTGGAAACTGCCCAGCCCCAACCACAACAGAAACAGCCCCTCCACCCCCAAACCTGCTGGCCCAGCCCTCCAGACAAAGCTGAAGGTGGGCCTGCCAGGGTAGGGGTTGAGCTGACAGAAACACAACCAACAGCTTCAGGGATCGACTTTTTGTCTGAATAAAAGGGACAGTCTTCACACAAGTATTTGCATAGTATCAGAATATCCAGAGTTGGAAGGGACTCACAAGGATCATCAAGTCCAACTCCTGGCCCTACACAGGACAGCCCCAAGAGTCACACCATGTGCCTGAGAGCATAATCCAAATGCTGCCTGAACTCTCTCAACCCTGGTGTCGTGACTACTTCCCTGGGGAGTCTGTTCCACTGCCTGACCACCCTCTGGCTGAAGAATCCTTTCCTGATATCTGACCTAAACCTCCCTGGCACAGTTTAAGGCCATTTCCTGGGGACCTCTTGGTGGCCACCAGAGAGACGAGATCAGTGCCTGTCCCTCCACTTCCCCTTGTGAGGTTGTAGGCCATGACAAGGTTTCCTCTAGGCTGAAGAAGCCAGGCACCCTCAACTGCTCCTCAAACTGTTTTCTGTCTAGACCTTTCCCCATCTTTATATCTCTCTTTTGGATGCTCTCTAATGGCTTTATATCTTTCTTATATCGTGGTGCCCAGAACAGCCCCCAGCCCTCGAGGTGAGGCTGCCCCAGTACAGGGCAGAGCAGGACAATCCCTCCCTTGCCCACCTGGCTATGCTGGGCCTGGTGCCCCTCAGGACAGGGTTGGCCCTCCTGGCTGCCAGGGCACTGCTGGCTCATGTTCAACTTTCTGCTTACCAAGACACCCAGATATCCTTCTGGGGGGCTGCTGTGCAGCCTCACACTGCCCAGTTTGTCTGTATGCACAGGTCAAGCAGTATCCAAAGCTGTGCAGCATCACACTGCCCAGTTTGTCTGTATGCACAGGTCAAGTGGTATCCAAAGCAAACAACTTGTCAAGCTCAAGGCTGGTATCAGAACGTCTGACCACAGCTCCTGTTCATGAGCCAAAATAGCAAAATGGCTGAGACAGCCAGTATATTCAAAGGTTTCAAAAGACACACACTGCAAAACACTGCAGTTTCAAAGCTTGACTGCCTTTTGACAAACACCTAGTGGCCACTACCAAATCACCATCCTGAACCTGAAATTATGCCTACATTGAGAATGGATCACTGATCTTCTTCCCTTTGTTACAATGAAGTGTTGTCACTGACAGCCACTAGACATGGATCTAAACTCTGAATCTTGCTGCTGAAGCAAGCTCCAAACACAAAGAAACTCTTCAGGACATTGCTGGACTGAGCTCTAGAGACTGTAAGATGAGGCAATGAATTTAGTGGTTGTAATGGATCAAACCTAATGGCAGTAGGCGAATTTGTCCTCTGAAGAGTAACAAAAGAATGACAGAAATTATGCTCTACAGGCTTGTCTTCAAAGACCCTGCTGGGAAGAGGTGAACAGCAATGAGCCAGGGTGAGAGAAAACAGTCATTGTTTTCCCACTCTAATTAAACAATTCTTTGACCTGGAAATAACATTTCTTTTGTTGGCTAATGTTAGATGGTGTTGGCAAATATTGAGAAGAATTCACAACAGACACAATTTTAATTGGAAGTGACTTGGAGCCTAGGTTGACCAATGAGCTTTTCAAAACTTCTTTGTGAGGGAAAGGGCATGTATGCCATGGAGCAGACAGACAGCATAGCATGACATATTTCTGTGTGGTCTCCAGAAGAACTTTATGTGTAATCCTTTAAACTTGGGCTAAAAGCAAAGAAGGATCATCCTCAGCAATAAAGGTAAACAAGCATGGAAAAACTGAGAGAACAAGCTGCACCAGAAAGACCTTCACCATGGATTATGGCTGTTGTTACTCATAAACAACCCCAAAGCCAGGAAGTGCCTTTTTTTTAGAAGGCTCAGATACAACAGAAGTAGAGACTGGTCAAGCTTGAGGAAATTATCTTCTAGGTAAGTGTGATCTTCTTTTCATGAAGAAAATCTTAAAGTTTTTTGTCCACGATGGGCAAGAGTAACATTCAGGGATATGATGTTTCCTCAAGTACTGTGAATTCCCAATAAAAATCTTAGTCACCAGATTCTTCCCAACCAACAAGGGCTGGAAAAGGAAGCAAAAATGTTGCACTATTAGAAACTGCATGAGGGAATGAAACCCCTCATACATAATAAAGAAGAAACTCTGCAAATTTGCATGGCAGTGCTAACAGGGCCCTCCATTTCAACCTTACATATCAACTGTCCCAGATAGGCAGAGACTCCAGAGCATACCTGGCCTGCAATAAGAGGAGTTTAAAAGAATACCATGTATATTAAACTGACAGTATGAATTTATATTGGGTAACATTAGATATTTTTACAGAAAGAATGCTAATTAAAAGCATTAATCAATGTGCCTGTCCCAAAAAACATGCACTCCTAATCATCCTTCTGTTTTAGTTTTGGCCAAATCTCTATCACTGTAAGTTCATTTAGGATTATAATTCTTCACAGCTTTGCTATTTTTTAAATACTGGAAACAAGTGTTATATATAGCTTCCATATTGACAAAAAAATTTTTTTAGGATATTTTAATTTGAGGCACTAGAAAGATTTAATAGAAATAAACTGTAGAGACTATTTCTTCTAAGTAGCTAATATGGATGTATATATTTTTTTAAATACATTATCTGGAAGTTATCTTCAAATGAAAATATGAAATAATTACTGCTGCTCCATAAATCAGGACTACCATGATACCAATACAAGCCTGAGCAGAAAATAATGTATGCATAATTTTAGAATGTTATTCAAACACTGCTTTAGTGACATTTCTAGAGAAAGTAAAGTCACAGTACACACCAGTACTACAACTCCCATATTATGTTGTGTGTTAACTGTAGCACCACTCTAAAATGTTTCATGCAAGCAGAAAGATCACACTAAAGAATAAGGCATTTCACTAAAACACATATTCCTATTTCAAAGCTCACACAGGAGAGGAAGAAATTATTTTCTTTTTTTAAATGTAAAAAAAAGTTACCACATTCTCATCAGTCACATTTAGGAAAAAAACCCCACACCAAGCCTGTTAGCCCCAGCCAGTACTGATCAGTGCAATGCTAAGTCTGAAATATTTAGTTGTTTGATTGGAATGCATGAAACTCTACAATAGTACAGCAGACTGCCTGCTACCCAAGCCAGGATCCCATCATTTTAGGTCTAGGGTTTTTCCAAAGGGAACATAGATTGCATTTGCAGCAAAGTTGGTAATCAAATCAAACTTTTAGCTTCCAAATGAATACATTCAGTGCACAATTCCAAGGGTAAATCCCTTTACAATTCTATTCCTACATGTGTATGCAAACAGTATTTTCACAGAGTAAGTTCTTAAAGAAGAACTACCTCCTTAAATGCAATAACTTTCTTTTCTCACTTCTGAAAGAGTGGCAGGGTCAATTCTTCTGCAGAACTACTGTTCAGTAGGAAACACCAACAAATCTCCATTGCTCCAATATATTAGAAAAGAGAACATCAATTGTTCTTCAGTACCAACAGTTTGTATTGTTAAAGACCAAGAAAAGGAATTCTGAATAATTTAAAAACTCTATTCTTAAATTATGTTGCTGCATTTGAAATACGTATCATCAGATATAGGAGTTTGTGTTGGTAACACACAAGTGAGCAATGTTTTCCTCTTAAATGGCACGAGGTGAAAAGTGACAAATGAAGAGATCACCTTTTGGGCTTAAATGTGAGTACATTGTAAAAAAATTGAAATAAATAACTCCTCACAGAGTATCAAATTACCAGTACAGAAAAATAAAGACTGATAGATTAACTAAAAATATGGTATCCAAGAATGTTAATGGATTTACACCACCAGATTTCACCATTGTTTCTAAAGCTCTTTTGTACCTGATTCCAGTGCTGATTCAGGAAAGTACAATGCCTTGCTAAGGAGATACTTCTATGTTGTTTGAGGTAAAATCACCCCAAGAGTTTTAGCTGTCTGTGAGGAACAGATACCCTCCTCACAGGAAGAGATAGTAATTTAACACTTCCAACTTCTTAAAGCCCATCTGCAGCTGATTTTCACCATGCCACTCAAGCTTTCAAGCAGGATGAGTTTGTTCATTCTTTCCATACTCACTCCAGGAGCAGAATTACTTTTTATTTATATAAGCTGCCTGAAGGAGAGTCACAGTGAACTTCAAAGTAAGGAACTAAAATTTTATATGTTACTTAATTTAGGGCAGCCAAATGAAAAAATAAATCAGGAAAATAATCAGTGATAACACTTTTGGCTCAGTAGTCACAGGAATCTGCCACAGATACTTGGATGTTAGGTGAGATTTAAGCAGTCATACTGATATTCCAGGCAAGGTGTTGGAGCAAGGTGCCCTAGGGATTTTACAACAGCATTTTGAGATATTTATGTGCTAGGAAAAGGCAGGTACCTGGTTCCCATGAGTAACCTGAATAAGATCTGTTCTAGAAATAGCCCTTTCATACTTTTCTGAAAAAACAACCATCTCATACCACATATGGTTTCTATTACCTTCATAACTCATTGCACTGTGCACATTTCATTTTAGGTCTGAGTAGTCCATGTCTCTCCACTGGCTGTAACAAGAAATGCATTTTGCTTTAAAAAAATTAACTAAGAAGCACTCCAAAACCTTGTTTAAGCAGCCAGGCAAAGGAAACAATGTAAGAGATTGTTTTTTCTGAACTTTCAATAAATAATACCAACCTGTGTACTGAAGATGCATGGGGTGTCCTACATAGAGCATGTCAATATGGGGTGGATGCTTTACCCTGATTAGCCTTGTTTGGTTCTCCAAAGAAGGAGTCACACAAAAGCTTGGAACGAGGTCCTTATGGCAGTCCATGTTGGTCCGGCAAACTTTGCTGGCTTCAATAACTTTTCGTGCTGGCAGGCAGGCATACTGCAAAGGGCATGGAAAATGATTAGGAAAGGTAAAGGTATTTTCCAACAGATAAAAGAAGCAAAGTATTTCTTTTTAAAGCAAAGAAATGCATCACTGATGTAAGCCCATGAAGAGCTAAAATCTAATTTTTTTCTTAGTTTTTTGTTGTCAAATCCTGATGAATCTCTACCTGATGCACGTTAAACCTGTCATTCCATGTTTTGTAGTGTGGAAGAGAGGGTGTGTACATACACTATAAAAGCAAACTATTTCTAGAAAGATACACACATGCACAAAAAAAATCATGGCATATAAACACAGGTCAGTGATTTCTAATGGACAGAGCCTGTATCAGCATCCTAGAGACTTACCTGTTCAAGCTGAAGTTTTAGCAAACAAACCAACAAACCTACCAGATGGGTGGTAGCTAAGGAACTATTCTCAGCTAAGATGAACACAGGACTCAGTGCAGAGCTGTTCCCCAAACCCTGCCTATAAGACTCTTTCACTCTGTAAGTCTGAGAGACCAGCTCTTTCTTGCTCCCCATAGGCCAAAGACAGTACAGCAGAAGGGAACAGGAAATCAGTTTTCCCCTTCATGTCCCTTGTAAAATCTCAATGACACTTCTCCTTTTGTTTTAAGAATAGAAGCAAGGAATCCCAATCTACTGTTTGCCTTAGGAGAAAAAAAAAAAAGTAATTTCTATCTTCTCAGCTTGATCATTGCACTCCCCATAAATGCACGAGTGTGACCCTCACCATTAACCTTGATACAAATTCCTTCTCTTCTAATGAGAGAGAGGACACACTTTCAAAAACTGCTGCATAGCACTGAAAAGACCATTTAAAAAAACTGTTCAAAACCTCACAGCCAGTCTAAGGACACTTGAAAGTCACAAGGTCTCAGGCTTCCAGATGCTTTTATTTCTTCTCTGTTCATAAGTAGCAGCTATAAGCTTAAGACTGCCAAGGCTCAATGGGATAGTGATTTATCAAATCTTGCTGCCACTGCCATATTTCAAATGAACCACTGGGGTGTGTTCAACTCTTAGTGGTTAAATACCACAAAAACACCCTGGAGTGGAAAGTTTACCACTGCAGAAACTGTAAACATAGCAGATTTGGAACAAATTTATTTGAATTTCTTCAGGTATTTATCACTAGAGTCAGAACAATAACAAACTGGTATGTGTAGAAAAGTTTACATAGTTGATTCTTGTGCTCTTTCACTTGTAAAGAACCAACAGGAATATTCCATCACTGTCAATATGGAATACATATTTTAATAAACATTGATGTATTTTCATAGAATCATAGGATGTCTTAGGTTGGAAGGAACCTTAAAGGTACCTCATTCCAACCCCAGTCATGGGCTAGGACACCTCCCCCTAGACCAGGCTGCTCAGAGCTCCACCCAGCCTGGCCTTGAACACTTCCAGGGATGGGGCATCCACAGCTTCTCTGGGAAACCTGTGCCAGTGCCTCATCACCCTCACAATAAAGAATTTCTTCCCAATATCTAAACTAAACCTGCCCTCTTTGAGTTTAAAGCCATTCCCCCTTGTCCTATCACTTTGAAAAGTCTCTCTCCAGCCCTCCTGTAGCCCCTTTAGACACTGGAATGCTGCTAAAACCTTTTATAAGGGAGGAAGTCAAAATCCCACTGAGAAACTTTATGTTTGTATGTGACAAGAAAATCAACATGGTGAAAAAAGATTTAAGTATGGGCCCTTATTTTGAGAAACTGGGCAATCTCTAGGACCTTCTCCTGCATGGTTTTGGTTTAATTTAGGGAGCAGCCAAAATAACTGTAGTGCTCAATACCCTTAAAGACTGAAACACCAAAATTTCCAACTTCATCTTGTTCTCAAAAGTTGTTTTTTCTTACCAGTATTGTGCATCCAGAATACTGAAAATGACTGAGGTGTCTTTCTGTGTAGAAGAATGAGGTGTTTAAGATTTTTTATGATTTGACCAGAGGTCCCCTGTTTGATTATGGGCAAATCATAACTAATATTTTGTGATTTTTTTAAGCTGTTATTGGGAGAACAGTATACATTTATATCTTTATTACAAACTATAGATATTCTTAAACACTTGAGTATGCTGCATTAAGTGTTGGTAAATATTACTAATTTAATATTAAAAAATTTAGGTTTGCCAAAGAGAATTAGCAGTTTAAGTAACTTACCAGATGGCTGTCCAACTTATTGCTGTATGAAAAGCAAATGTCTGTGAGGCTGTTGTTACTACAACATTCAACTGTGCCATCAAGTCTTCTGTAGACTAAAGAACATAGGCATAGAGCAAATAATCAATATTATCTGCAGAAAAAAATTAGTCTCTGAATGAAGTAAAACAATCATCCTGTAGCCTTCAAGAATTACAGTAATTCACACAGTCTTGCTGAGGCTGAGTCACAACTAAAAATAAAGCTTCACCACCAATATGTGTGAATGCCATGTGATTTCAGCCACATCACAAACTGTTTGTTTCACCTTAATAAATCTCCATGAGATACTGGAGATCTACCACTGCAATGTTTTGAGCACTACAAGTTGCAAAACACTTTTATAGCCATTACCCCTAACTTGCACCAATGTCTGACACAGAAATTTGTTAGCTACTACTGCACTGATTTCACTGGCTGGCTATGGAAACGGCCAAGACTCAAAACATACTTTTAAAATCATGAGAATCTTTACAAGACTCAGATTCTGAAAGCTTTCCAAGCCTTGGAGGCTGCAGCAGTGAAAAAATGATGTTTTGAACCATGATTTAACTAGTCTGGTAAAGAACCTTTGTACAAATGCTCTTTAGATGAATTCAGCCTAACTTTCTGTCCAACCACAGCTTAAACACACAGCCACAGAAGAATGGTCACGGTCAGGATGTGAATCACAGCAAGTGCAGTCCCTTCCTCAGGCAGATCAAGCCTGTGATACTGGTTGCTGATTTATCACTGCATGACCTGCAGTCCACTGACATGGAGCTTTATGCCTGGGGCTTACAGGTGCAAGCACTGTACCGTACAAACCTTTTTTCCAAGTCCCCTGAGGCTAAGAAACCACATCTATTTTTGAATAGCGAATGACCATGAAATTACTTTCCTTATGAAATACATTGAAAGCACTTTTTTTTTTAATTTCAAGAAGGTCCTTAGGGCATTGTTTTTTCTCTAGCTTCAACACTCAGATAGTTCACTCTCCATTTGTTTTATGGTCAACTAGATGGAGTCCATTTGCTATATACATTTTTATCAATACTCAGGATTTATATAAAGTTGTGAACTGTCAAGATTTTGACAAATGAAAACTGCTGGAGACCAAATAGAGTTCTTTTAATTTCAGAGAAATATTTCTCACTGCTGGAGGCTTATGACTCTGAAAATGCAGACAGACTGGTCTGATTAGAAGGCAGCAGTGGGGACAATGGGCTGCTAACACAATACAGCAACCAGGCTTGGAAGCAATATTGACTCTCCATCATTAAGTCTCTAGTATTTCCATCTAAATAGGACTGTTTCATCTGCAGAATAGGCAGTTTTATCACCCATGACTCCAAAATTGCTCTTAGAGATCAGCAGAATCTGAGGATATATATACCTACAGCATCTGAGAATTGGTTCTTGCCATCCCTTCCCAGCTGAAAGCACAGGGCAAAGTTGCCCTCCTCTTTAGAGGCATAATCCAAACTGTCAGATCTCTAAAAGCAGGTTATTACCCACACTGCATGAGTTTCCAGTTTAAATATTTATCTTAGTACCAGCTATAAGATTACTTTCTTTACATACTTAAAAAGACAAATTACTTTTTCAGCCTCCTGGAAGTACTACAGTGCATCAAAAGCATGGACAGTCGAGTTTCCTGATGTCCTGTTTATTTCCAGTATGATGGAAAAATGCAGTGACAATTCTGAAGCTCTCAATGGCATCATCTAAGTTTTGCTCAGCAGCAGCCCCTTACCTTTGGAATTCAGTTTCCATGAATGCTTGCATGAAAGAAACTTTAGAGAGCTTCAGGGCATGTCACAAGACACTCAGCCAGTTTAACCTGACTGTTCTTTTTTGTTCTACTCAATTTTTGTTTATTGTTCTAGTTTAGTTCAGGTTGGTTTTTTTTCTCTTTTTTTGGTTTCTTGGGGGTAAGCCCTTACAGCAGCAAGCATTCTAGTGTATAAATGGAAACAGAAGAAAGTAGACTGACTTCCAGAAGCAGTCTGTGCAATCCAGACAAAACTGAGTTGATGGGCAATGACATAAAACCCTATAGGGAGACATATCCAAAGAAGCAACCATAATAAAGCACATCATTGGGTTACACCACACAATTTGCAATGTCATGCTGATCAAAGCTTTGAGGTGATGTGGAATTTACATCTGCAAAAGACACTGAGTTGATCCATTTAACAGAGCTTAAAATAAAGGAGATAATTGTACTACTGCTAAGAGCCAAGTTCTGCAATATCCTGAAGAAGCAAATTTTATTATTGAGATCATACAGGATATTTGTACAGAATGACTGAAAGACAAGGGAAATTCTTCTCTCTAACCCTCCCTCACTTTCAGATTTCACAAAACAGCATGGCACATTGGTAACTGCTTAAGGCAGGACAGCCTTAACTTAGCCTTTAACTTAAAGCAGGATAGATTTGACTTAGAAGAAATCTGATCCCAACAACAAATTCTAAATCCAAAATAGTCTTTAAGACATGATACAATTAAAATATAAATTAATTAATATACAAAATAATGAGGAGAGCACCTTAAGTCATACCTCTAGCTGGAAAGCTTAATTGCTGTAGGGTGGCTGCACTTACACAGTAGCCGACCTGTGACTTCTCTGAAATGTCTCCCAGACAGGAATTCCAGTCTTCCACATTATAAACTGGGCAGTCTTGTAGGTTAGTGACAAGGTCTCCCACAAAAAGACCTCTAGGTCCATTGGCAGGAGAATCCTGAGAAGAACAGTGAAATCAGTCATGTTATTATAGATAAAACCACAAGGATTAGTTTACAGTTCTACTGAATATTATGAAATCTTTAGGTTAAGACACTAAAAAATGGAGGGGAAGGGGAGAGAAAGGGAATATCCAAGTGTCCTGGAGACATCACATTTGAGTAATTATTTTTATATAGGTCAAAATGGTAAGAAAACCCACAACATATTACGTTCAAGTAACTTAAATTAATACCCTGAACTTTTCAGGAAAGCAGGTGTATCTATACTTTCAAAGGTAATAAAGCATTATAAATGTCACCCTCTCCTGAGTTTTATCAATTGACTTTTAGATCCAAGAAAGATTGGATCCTTTCAGCTGTGCTGTTCAACTGTGCTGTATTTGATTAAGTCAGAAAAAAAATCATTCCTTTCCAGAATCCCAGAAGTCTATCTCTACTTTGCTTCCAGCTGACCAAACAAAGAAATCAGCTCAAAATAATCTTTAACATTAAAAACAGATAGCAGTAACTGGAGTGATAATGCAGTTTCCAGTAGACTTGCTTTGTGCCAATAATGAAAAACAGTTAAAACCCCCCAGAAATAAACCTGCAAACTCATCTCAAGTGTCTCAACAGTTTTATAGTATGCTGATTAGTCTATCATTATTCATACCATTTTCCTTTATTTACTAATGCTAAAATACATGAGACTGAGCAGAAAACTTTAAGCCAGTAGTTCAGTATATTAGATTCTGCAAGGCACTGCAGTGATCAAATCTGACTATGATAATAAGAGATACAGGCACATTTCAGGTCACAAAACATATAATATGGAAACAGCAAATATCTTTCTTACCTCTGCAACCTCAGTCACAAGTGCCCCAACACCAGTGTAATAGAAAGGGAAAAGAATGGCTGGCAGCAGAAACAAAACCATGAAACTGGCAACACCAAGAACAAAATTATGCCACACCCCTAAAAAGAAGGCAAAAAAAGTTTCTAAATAAACACTAATAACAAAAAGCTGCTTTTGAAATGATCCTACAGCTGCCTTCTAATTAACTCTCCTGAAATTACAACTTTAAGAATGAATGAAAAGTTAATTTGTGAATACAGGCATAAAAGAAGAGTATATAGATTACTTTACAAACTTTAGCTTCTATGATGCCACTTGGTAAGGGAGTTTTAGAGGAACCTCTAAGCCCCTGAGAATTATACTACCAAAAAACACAGGGGAGCACTAAGTCCATTTCTAAGGTGTCATTCTACCAGATTGAGATTTCACGTACCACTACTTCTCTAAGTACGAGAGGGCAGTGTACCCAGGAGAAAAAATGGGCTTCTGAATCAATTATTAAAATACAGTTTCTATCTAGAGAGTTGTTTTCAATCATAAATATTAAAAAAATAGTGGAATGAAATGTAGTACTTGTCACCTTCTACCACAATAAACTGCTGAATTTAAGAATTTCAATAAATGGGCTTATTTTGAATAAATATTGTTTTTCCTAGAGAACAAGATGTATGAAATTTAATTGCAATTTAGTATTTGTGATGGTAATCTACGTTATTTCAGTTAAAATTATTACATGTATTTGTGCCAAACGAATTTAGGAAATTATTTGAAAAAAAGGCTTCTTCTACAAGAAAATATGGACTTAAAACCTCATCAAGAAACTCAATTGTACAATCAGCATTTCCTGACACTTATTTTGGGGAACATATTTGCAATTGCCATCTTTATAGTACATGGTTCTCCACAAGAAGCCACTATCATAAGGCACAGCTGGTGTTCATCAGCAAAGCTTTATGGCTTTCCACATTCAGCACTACACAAATTTTCTCATGTACTTTGTGCTCTCAGACAAACAGCTTTGTATGAACAATGCAGGAAAACTTTTCAATGTTGAAGAGTCTCTATTTCCTTCTTACAGTGCTTCCTCTTGTTATGGGGAGTTTGATTCAATTCTGTACTTACAATGCAGTTACAGGGCAGGAATTCAATTAAAAGATTTAAAAATATATTACATCTACCTTTCTAGCAAGGTATATAAACAGAAATCAGAGCATATGGCAGACTTATCTCCCCTGTCTACCTCTGTATCTCACTTGGTCTTCTACACTTCTACTGCTGCAGAAATGAGAGACATTTTGGGAGTTCTCGAAGTAAGGGTTTGTTGCCATTTCCACTGGTAGATGCTTTTTAAAGTAATTTCTTTCTATAGTTTTAATTTTATCTAGTGGAAAGGCACTCAGATATAGGAAATGTTTTTGTAATCAGTTCTTCTTATCTCACATACACACATTTATTTGCAACAAATCCAGAAGCAGTGAGGAAATATTTTAACTTTATTGTTTTAACCTTTTTATCTTAAAAATATTTTTTCAGCTTAACAGTTTAACAAAAGACAAAAATGTAAATTGGAAACAAAATTCTTTTCAACAGCGTGGCTGCTAAACAGAGTAAACTGAAAAAAACCCCAACTCTTAAAATAATAATAATTACAAAAAAGAGGTGATGGAATTGCTAGAGAGTGACAAGGAACACTTTCAAACAGCTAGGAAACAGGGGCCTTGCTACCAAAATTGACACCATTTGCTGTGTGGAATCAGCAAAAATTCTAAACCAGCAAGGTTTCAAACTCATCCCAGGTGATCCACAGAAAAACACGCTCCAAATGAGAACACCTGTGGAGGCACACTGCTCAGTGTCCCTTCAACTTCATCTTGCTAAAACAGCCTCATCCTTTGATACCTAATTCCTTACATTTAAAAAGAGACACTACACAACCCTAAAACACCTTAAAATAATTTATTACCTATTAATTAATTAAAAAACCCCACAAAAACATTTAACTCCTGTTAAAGACAAGATGAAATGTATTAAAAATTATCTTGGAAAGTAATACAAATATTTGAGCTAATTACAAAAAGTGCTTCACAGAATCACTTTTCATCTATCTAGTAGGCATGGAATTGTGCTATAAATATCACAAGTCTAACAAGAACTCTCATTTCCTATTCTTGAACTCATGATGCCATCTGCTGTACAACAAATATATTTTTTAAACTCCAGGCTACAGCGGGACTACAAAAAGAGTATTTGGTATGGGCCTCTAGTCTAGCTCTCTAAGTTAGCTGCTATACAAAAATCTGAGAGTGTGTCTCTCTAAACTCAAATTTCTGAACACCAGAAATAGGTTCATTCAACTGTTCTGACAAATAAAAGAAATTGGTTTTTTACTGAATATCGCATTTTATCATTATCAAATATCCTAGGTCTGAAACATATCTATCAGAGACTGTAAAAAAATGCATTTATTTTTTATACCTAACTGAAAGCAAGCCATTCATACTGACCAGACTTGCAACATGTTTGCTCCTGCCTTGTATTCCCCTATTTCAGGTTTCCCAAGAAACATGAAAAATTATTATAGGTTTTTGTGTGTCATCAAAACATGCGAGCAATTATTTTCTATTACAGCTTAGAATTCTATTTTTCTAGATTATGTCTCAGGAATCTATGTAAGCAACCCATTTTGAAATTCAGTATGCCTTTTCTTTCAGTTCTGTTCCCAGCAAATGGAAATGGAAATAGATTAATTTGAGAAACAGGGCTTCATAAAAGTTAGCCTATTGTAGTGAATGATTTTTGTTGTTTTGGGTATTTGGAATGCAGATATATTTACTTACCTAATATTTGCAATTATTTACTTGATTTATGAAAGCTTGAAAACATGCTTGCTAAAGGCTTCTGTATGTCCACCCTCTATATGATGTTTTAGATACAATATTCAAGAAACACTGTTAATAACTAAACATTACAAGATGCTGGCTGCCAGCCTGCTCTGCCCTGCAACAGAAAAACACCAGTATCAAGAACTAAACCAAGATGACAAACTTTTCTATCTCTTTTTCAGTTCTTTGGCAGCCACCTTTGTCTCTAGAAATAATCATACAAGTGCTTCAGGCAGAACGACATGGTCTCAGTTTGACTTTTCACAGCAACCCGGCTCCATTTCCCAGTAGCCAGAGACTTTACAAAACATCCATTCAAAAGCCTCTGGAGGTTATCTGGAGCCATAAGCTACGATTCCCTTTGGGTGTTTGTGTTTTAACCTTTACTTCCTCCTGATGGCAACATCAAAACACCGTGACCTGTATAATAACACAACTCACAGGTCAGTGAAAATCACTCACAATACTATTGAAAAATAGATTGCTCCTATTGCAGCAGATGTAGTGAATTGTTCAAGGATGTTGACCTGTGACAGGAAGTCCTGTTCTCATACCACCATTCTGGCTGAGTATTTCCCACCTTGTGTGCTCCTTTGCTACTTAGGCCATACAATGTGCAGAAATATCCTAAGCAACAAACAAACAAAAAAGACAAGAGGAACTTCTGCACCTGGTGTAAGAGCTCTTTCTAATGAGAGGAAGATCAGAAACCACAATTTTTCCTCAACCACACAACTGGAATTTATGTACAACTATTCTGAATTTGACCTAGAATATAATAGTATTTGTCATGACAGGAAATTGGCACTCATTTAAGACCCTAGAAACTGACATCTCTAGTCCAGAAAGCAGCTCAATAAGGACAGTAACGATCAAATTACTTTCTGAGATGCCAACACAAGTTCAGAACAGAAGGATCACCATTAGGCAAATGGAAGCTTTGTTATTTATTCCTTCTAAACCTCAAATACTCAATCAAGGAGTCACAAATGATGCCTCAGAATAAGTAATGGTGCTAAGCAAAGATTTAATAAGAAAGCATAAACTATTACCTGCACAAAATATCCTTAACTGCTGGACAGGAGATATCAGCTGCAAGTGAGTTGTGAAGAGGTCAACAAATGCTCCAGGATAGACAATGAAGATAAAAATCCCAAATCCATTAAATCGTACTTGTTCTCTTAAAAAGGAGAAAAGAAAAGTGGTGTAACTGTACACAAACAAAAGAAAAACTGAGAGATTCTACAAAGCACACATTTTTTGACAACAAGAATGACTAAAATTTTAATTACAAAACTAATTTATTTTTATACTATCAGTAATTGAAAGACAATTAAACTAAGGACATTTTCTGTAGTCGTTGCCACTTCTAAGCAGTTCACATTTCTAAGTTTGGCCAAAACACAGAGGGTAAGTTCAACTTCTTTTCTGTCTCCTGGTAACAAGAACACATAAAATACTTTTTAAAAACCTACCTAACTTTCATGTTAAGATATATTTCAACATTTGGGGTGATTGTTCTTTTAAGTAAAAAAAGTGGCAGTGTGTAGAAAGCAATTCAAACTCTTCTATGTAAAAATATTTGCAAGAAGCAATTGCTTTCCTTTTAAAGAAACACTTCCACAGTTCTGGAATTTTTAATTCCTCTGTTTCTCCTAAATGGAATTTAGAGTGCATTGTAAACTAATCAAAATGAGGGAAATGTCATCTGAAAAATTATAACAAGTCAAGAGGTTAAAAGGACAAATGCCCTTCCAAACCTTACCCCTCCATGATTCTATTTAAATGTATCAGTAGCTGACATTATCATACAGATAATCTTTTTTTCTGGGGTTTTGCAATTACTTTTCAATGGAATTTTTTGGAGCAAATACATTGAGGTTTTTTGAAGCTAGAAATTGCATAAGGGACTTAAGAGAGGCATGGCACAGTCTTGTTCCAAGACAAACCAGGCACAGATCAGCCAATCCCTACCTTTACTGAGACAATATACTGGGTCTAACATTCTACTTATTTACAATTATCTATTTCATGTGTATATACACCAGAAGAAGACAAAAATTATACTAAATTATTCAGAGTTAAGTCACACTTAATACTGTGGAATTAACTGATTCCATGGGACTAATTAATAATAGGCAGTTTAATGCCTATTCAGGATTTCAAGACTTGGGTAGAAGATACACAGGGAGGAAGAAAAAGATACACAGGTACAAGCCTTGACTGAGCTAAGGCTCAAACATTTAAGCTCTTAGAGTTCACAGTTAATGCTTTCTGGAACTGAAGTTGGCAAAAGTGTATTAGATTTCAGGCTAAGTGACTTGCCAGAATAATAAAATTTGCCCACAGCGCAGCTTTTTAGTAAAGTTGAAACCCTGAGGATTTACAGTAACAGCATTATAGACCCAGCCTGTGCTAGGAGGAAGATAAAAATGTCAAGCAGAAAACAGTAGCAGCAACATTGGCTGCCAGTGTACATTGGAACAACTAACTGCTCCTCTGGAAACAGCTGGAAAACAATTTTTTGATGAAAACATAAACCAAAATTGAATATTCAAAGCCTTTGCTGTAGACCTTAAATAAAGAGATCACACCACTAAGATACAAGAATTATTCTTTCTTTCTGGTTAAGAAGAGCTCTGTAGTAACTCCCAGCTTCTCTGCAGTCTGCCAGCAACATGTAGTAGAAAGAAAATTTTGTTGCTTCTTCCTGTGATGGGATAAGCAAAAAGTTCATCCTCCACAGAAAATTCACTGTGAATATTTGAGGGAAAAAAGCTGAAAGACGTGCAGAGCATATGAAACACAGAGGGTCCCAAATCATCCTTTTGAGTGAGAACTTTTGGGGTTATAAAAAAGGCAGTATATGGGTTAAAATGCAGTCATGACTCCCTACACTCAGAAAAATCAGAGAAACAACTCAGGGCTTCATGCTCATAGGAGAGATAATGATTCTGTCCAGGAGAAATGTGGAGAACACCTGAACACCAGTCCCAGTAATCACTGCTTAACCTTCTTATGCTAAAGTGGCATTTAACAGTAATGACTGACCTGCCAAATAATTTTTGTGAAGTAATTATCATAGTTAAAGACATTAAAAAAATAATCTTTGATCAAAACTAATACATCACTCAGGTTAACAGGGGCAAATCAAATCACATTTGACCAAGTTATTGCTCTGACCTGTTCATATCATATTTCACAAGCTATGTTTAAACAAATCAATTAAAAATCTATTTTAAAGTACGACTGTGCAATAGCACAAGTTCTTTCCAAGTGCCACAGGCACAGAAATGAAATTGCTGTGTAAAAAACACGGCCACTTAAAAAAAATTATTTTAAACCTGATGCTATATTTGCAAAGCAGAAGTCCTTTCTCATGATCTGTACAACAGACACTGCATTAAAACTCTATCCTTAATTTTACACCCTTCCAAACTTCAAATCCAAAGAAGCTATGAATTACAGACTAAACAGACTCCCCAGACAAAACAAAGCAGTGCTAACAACATTCACGGGTAAGTAACTGCTCTGGAATATTTGCCTTGGTTGTCAGAGTAGGAGAAAAGCAAAAAAGAAATTACCGAATAGCTGCCACCCCATGGCCAACTTCGTGTATCACACCGCTGAGGAGGATTGCAGAGAAGAAATAGGTCAGCTGGCTGACGGGCAAATTGACACCAGGCACCTGTTGGTGTGGGCATGACAACAAAACAAAATACAGGAGGAAAACAAGAGGTACAAAGACGATCATTCTGCTCCTAAATTTGCTGTTCTCACTCAGCTTCTTCTGATACACAAGACAAGAGGGGCTGTTCTCCTGCAGCACGATCAGTTTGCACCTCTTTTACCAACTTATTCAGTGTATTTTAAAATATATTAAATATATATTCTTTTGTTCAGCGTTAAATAGATCTTCAGGCACTAAAGCACTCTCCCTGCCCTATTTATTCCCCACAGCTCTGACCAAATGTACTTTATATTAAGCTCGAGAAGTTTATAAAAATGCACACAAACTTCCATTCAAATGACACAGGCTTGGCAGTGTGAGCATTAGTTTACAATTTCCTGCAGCCAGTCATGTAGCTATAGAAAAGATCCACCTTTCAAAAGAAAATAATAAAAATTGTATGGCACTTTAAACAGTATGAACATGAAAAGTTCAAAAATGAACTGACAGCTGAACAGTCAGTCTCCCTTCTCTCTCCCTATACAAATCACAAGATTACCTCAGTTTACAGGCTCAAAATAAAAAAAAAGGTAATTTTCATTTATTCTTCAGGTTTTGGTAGTCTACACATGGCAATTTAACCTTAAAAAAAAGCCACCTTGAAGTGAGTATACTATTTTAATTTACTTAAGACATAATATGCAGGCCCCTCATATTCCTCCTGTTGCTGTGTATTCCCACCAGTCCCATGTCTCTCACTGACACCAGCTGCTTCCAGACAGGCTCCAAAGCAGTCCTAGTCAAAGCCTGAGGAACCATCCCCTCCTTCCTCCTGCTGGACCTCCATCCTGCCTGGCTCCATCCCCACTCAGCTGGGCTGCAGTGGGATCATAAGGCCACTTGTGCTGCTTGCTCCAGGGCACTTCTGTCAGATCTACAGCTTTTTCTGCTCAAGGCAGGCTGCACTCCAGTACAGTCACTAACAACTGATGTGGACACAACTTAAATTGCAACCCAGTCTCACAAAAGAGATGCTATGGGCAAAAGCTCCTGGCCTCTCCACAGAACTCTATCAAAACCACCCTTGTGGAAAACAAAAGGCTGCACATCCACCTAGAGAGGTTGGATTCTACCTCTGTTCAGTCCTGCACATTCTTCACATATATGTGTTTACCTACCCATGCAGCAGAACTCTACAAGAGGTTGTTGAGACCATCTAGCTAAAATAAATCTTTCAAAAGGATTTATTAATGTTAATTACCTCACAAATTCTGTCTGGTGTGATCTGATCAAGGTATTTATCTGAACTGGCTCAGCTGTGGTACCTCACAGCATGAAAGACAGCTACTTCACTTGTTAAACATCACTGCTTGCACTACAGCATCAGCTGGTGGCACTCATGTATCACTTCAGTGCTGTGCCTCTGCAATGGGAGCACAGATGGCAACAGCAAGACTTGCCATCTCAGTTCCACCATGACTACAGCCTGCTAGAACACAGCACCAGATGCTTTCAGACTTCACGTCAAAGAAGCTATTTTAAGATTCACCTAAAACAGAAGCTACTTCTCATGAAGGGTTCTGAAACCAACAGCACTATTTTGTTAAAAACCATACTGCCTTATATTTTATGGGCTTCTGGAAATGCCCTTAGTAAATGAAGATCCTTTGCTTGTAACTAATCAGCCTCTTTCCCACTTTTGTCAGTAGGCAACCAACACAGGGGGCAGCTGAAGAGAAACAGCCCAGTTACCTACAGACAGGAATTTTTAATCAAGGACGTGACTGAACAAAAGAGGACATGTACAAAAATCTTATTAAAATATAAGCAGAACTGTTTCTCCCTCTCTTCACAGCCAGAGGCTAAAGGCTAAACAGGTTTATGCCACAGGCTAAAATTAAGTTTAAAATGAAAAAGTGTTTTTTTGTTGTTTTTCTTAAACTAACTCGCTCTCTTCCAAGCAGTCAAGTACAATAATTTAAATGGGAAGGTCCTCCTAAGTCATTCTTCACCTCTTTGCAACCACACAAATCTCTTTTTTGGTGTCAATTCACAACACCACATTCCCCTTAAAAATACTGAAACTTACTAAAGGCACAATTATACAACTGTGACCATTGAGAAATGAAAGAATGAGGTAAGAAAAGAAGAGAACCACAACTCAACTTATGAGAAACAACCTCATCCCCACACATTACATTACATTATCCCTATAAATTAAATTGTATTCAGTGCCAAGTCAATCCTTGGTTTGAATGCAGTGATATTGCCCATAGGCAGTCACAGAGGAAATAATTCCACATTGAATTGTGAACATTATCCTACTTTTGTGCTTTTGTTGTTCCAGTTCACATTGGAACAATTCCAAGGGCTCATCTTTACTTTGGTTGTGTCTATGTTATTTTCTCCAAAGAGCAATATATTGTCAATGATCACTTTGCTCTGGTGTCACAAAACTGGATGGATCTCAGAATGATCTCAGTGGATGGATCTCTCAATGATCTCAGAAAATGAAGATGTAAGGGAAGCTTTCCTTACTCTAGAATGGTTAGGAGAGATCCTGCTAGCATGTAAATTACAAAATTTTCTGTCTCATGTTCAGCTCATGCCCTCCAGGATGCACAGACTGCCCACACCTGTCTGCCCCTGGAGGTAATTCAGGAGCAGGTTCAGGACAGGGGACAGCAGTGGCAGTGACAGCAGTTCTCCCTCAGGTCTCACTGCCTGATGTTGCCAACACATACTGCACTCTGTATATCCCCTGCTTGTGGGAAACACACCCAGCCATCCAAAGGCACTGAGTTTATGGCACCTGCTAAATCAGGCTTCCTGCACTCATGCCATTTTGTAAGTCTAGCTGCATGCAGTCAGTTTAGTGTTTAGAGGAAGGTCTATTTTGTCTGCACACAATTCTCATCTTCTGTTCACTCAAATAGCTGAGTACTTAAATAGAGTAACATGGCTGGGCACCTCTGCTCTAAGCCACGTAGCAGAAGGCAGAGTAATTCCATCAGACTTTCTTAATTTCTGGAAAATGACCATATATTTTGGCCAAATTGCACTCTTGGTATAAAAAAGGTGACTAGGAATGCTTCCAGGTGAAAACTGTTGTAAAGCGATGTCAGTTCTTCCATTACTGCCTTGTGATGAGATTAAAAAGACAATATTTGCAATCTGTCCCATCTTGTGAAATACATTCCATTCTAAAACCATACAATATATTGTCCAGCACCAGAAATCCATAAAATTATTAAATGTATCATTAAACTTTAAGTAGATACTGCCAGAAACAGCACATGAAATTTCATATTGTAAATTAAGTCATAAGTCCTTGAAGAATCAAAAAATACCTCCTCACTATGGAATCTTTGCCTCTACTATCACACAAAGCTTTTTGCCCTTCTTTCCTTTTCCACTGCTGTTTTGTATTGTACTGAAACAAACAGAACTTGTCTCTTCTTGTTAATTATGTATGAGCTCTGCAAACTTTAAGGTCACCAGAGCCTCAACACTGCACAGCTCACAGGAAACAAGTTCTTAATTCAGTTGTGTATCTTTAGTACTGTAATTTAGGGCTTTTCAAAATGACTATCCAATTCCCACTCCTGAAGATTTTTAATATAAACTCTTGCACATGTATGCCTTCATTTGCCCTTTTATTATACCCACTCCTCCATTTTTAAGGCTGGTAACAAACCAGCACATTTTCATGTAGATGAACATCAGGAGTTGGGTTATTCTTTCATAGGAATATTTAAGCATCCCATACCCCATGAAGAAGCTGCTTCAGATGTGTTCACAGCTCTCAAACAAAGGCCTGAGGAGGGAAGACTCACCACAACTTGCAGCATTCGATCATTCTGGGCTTTCGGAGCCTCGGTGAGCATCTGAGTCAGTGTTTGCAGCAGGGTCTTCCCGAGCAGAATGACAGAGCCAAACATGGCAAGTATTCCAAACACCATCCCTACACTGAACCTACAGAGCAGCAAAGAGCTCAGTGATGCACAGCCACAAGAGAAAAGGGTATCATCTCTGTTTAGGGGAATCGCTGCTTTGTAGCACAAGTCTGCACATCAAACACAGGGTGAAACTTACCAGATTGCTACCACAATCCAGTACAAAAATGCTAAAGGAGACTAATAACAATAATAACATATATTCTTCTTGTTTAATAAATGTTTTATATCCAAACCATATCCTGATCAATTTTCAAATACTTTTATTCA